>JAVTVY010013411.1:0-54147 GCA_036873755.1 Hanleya hanleyi
ACTGCAATAATTAGGACAAAAATTGTTATTTAATGTCATATTTCTTAAATAGCACATGCACAGCCTCAAATCCCATTGAACTTGGGTAGCAAGTGTCAAACTCATCCAATGAAAGCCCTTACGAAATGGAAGTATACACGCAGTAGAATAGAAGTACAGTGGCAGTAGCAGCTGAAAGTATAACGGCAGTATGACAGAAGTATATACTTCCGGCATACTTCCATGAGACAATTGGTTGTATGTTAGACTGAATTTGTGAGTTGTAGAAGTGTTGCAGAAGTATGGTAAAATTATGGTGGCAGAATGCTGACATTATGTTAATTAAGCTGCTGTAACCCTTCACAGAAGTATGGAGGCAGTGTTATGGCAGGGAGCTGGCAGCATAGACAGAAGTGTATGGTAGCGGTATGGTAGAAGTATAGTGGCAGTATGACTGCAGTATGCTGACATTATGTTAATTAAGCTGCTGTAACCCTTCACAGAAGTATGGATGCAGTGTTATGGCAGAGGGCTGGCAGCATAGACAAAAGTATATGGCCAGTATGGTAGCAGTATTGTTGAAGTATAGTGGAAGTATGACTGCAGTATGCTGACATTATGTTAATTGAGATGCTGTAACCCTTCAAAGAAGTATGGAGGCAGTGTAATGGAAGAGGGCTAGCAGCATAGACAGAAGTATATGGCCAGTATGGTAGAAGTAGAGTGGAAGTATGCCTGCATCGTAGTGGCTGTAGACATACCATTTTGGCTTTAGTCAAAATGGATAATTGATAACATGCAAGAAACCAGTACTAATCCAGTTAATGTTGTTCTATTGGTCCACATTGTTTGTTTGTTGTTTAACTCTAAATCTTTGCAAGTATTATGATGACCTACTGTATACATTTTATTATCTTGTTGAAAGTAGCTCTGTAACTATCAGTCTTAGTGTTCACTGAGCTTTAAGGGCCTGTGGTAAACATCCTGCTTTAATTATCTTTGTGTTACTGTAATCTTTACTACTGCCACTTCCTGGCCAGACCATCCCCTATTTGACCTCCCAGTCCCCTGTCAAGAGACCACATGTTATCCATCTGGGCAGTTATCATATACACTGTTCTAGAGGGGGACTCAGTCATTCTCACTGCATCTCTCAAGTTGTACAGACGGTGGTTAGACTGTTTGTCTCGTTACCTTTTTCACCCTCCCACCCTCCCCTTTTGTTCTGGCTCTCAGCCTATATAGGGTGGGTTTATTTGCAGGCTGTGACCATTTTATTCTACGGAATATATTATGTTATAGATAATACACAGTACTTCTATGGATTTCTACACTTATTTCTACAGAGTTCTATGGATCTATAGATATACTCGTGTATTTCATGTACATGTATTTCTTGACTACATTACGTCACACACAGTTTCGTTATCGTATTCTCTTATGTTACCACTGGTCAACCTAGCGGCCTTCACTTAACCCCAAATAATAAACCATACATATATATTTATATTTTTATCTATGTCTTGTGTGTTGTTTCTTTCATGGGAAATTAATTAGGCTGAATTATAGCAGCAGTATAAGGTTGCCCCGTATACCAAGTGTGGCCTAAATAAAAATGGTATATACAAGCATCCTCCTTTAGGCAAAATTGACACATGCATGTATCATACACACATGAATGGTGGATATTACTACATTATAACATGGACATATGATGCATTATTACTTGAACATGATAGGCCTAAACATGTTTTGGTCAATTCCACATCATTCACGTTACACTTTTAGTCTTTTTCAGATACATGATTGCTTGTCAATCTTCAAGTCATCAATTATAAGTGGACATACTGTGCATGTAGGCAGCCCTGACCACAGTGTACACTAACAAATAAATATTGTTCAAATTTGTATGAAGGCCTGTATCCAAGTGAAGTTTTAGCACTCGTCACTCACGTTACATGAAAAAGGACATGAAAATTTTAGTACCAAGTTTATTCTTGAAATTAGCTCTGGCTTTAATTTTCAGTAAACAAGCAACTATTTCCATAATTGGGTAGTCACCATATCTAAGCAGCAGTAATATTATTAAGTCAATGTTATAGGTGTATTAGCTGTCATCAGCACCAAGCGACAAGAAACCTGCGTCACTCACGTAACGATGGGGGATTTGAAGCCCCATTGATCACTGGAAATTCATGTCCAGTGATTATTTCCAGTCAATTATGTCGTGTTGTGATACATTCTGTCTTATAACATTACCAAAACCTCTGGTAAATCGATTCGTGCATATGTTTGGATTATGGCATATAAGCTTATACGATTATCAAGCTATAGGAAAAATGATACTGATGTAATGATCAAAGATTCTTTAATACCAGTACATGTAAATAGCGATTGTATGTAGATATCCCTTTCCGCATCATTCAGTCAAAGTTTGCTTCTTTATACTTGTATTCAGTACTTCCTCCGAATGTTGGCAGTATTTGAACAGTATAATTGATTTATATACTGAACTAGATCCTCTTCGAGTTGTTGCACAAATTTGAACACACAAGTGCATTTAACATCTGTTTCTTTATGAATTTAGAAATCTCTTCGAATCCAAGATTATTACAATCAAGTATAAATGTAGCTCTGTCTATTCAATGCCATTCTGAAAATGTGAAATATCCACAGGGACTGAGTTGCTCAACTTCCTAATAATTTGTTCCTTTGTGTAAGTAAACAGTGTGTCTTAGATTTGACCACCTACTGCTTACTATAACTGATATTCCTATAGGTGTTCACCTAAGGAAACTGTACCCCTAACATGGTTTTGCGTTTAGCAGTTCAGAACTAACCCTATGTCCCATTCCCCAGGTTTGACAGTATTTGCTGCCTGAACATTTCTTGGAGATGTACTGAAAAGTTTGCCTGCCGCTTACTTCAACTGATACTTCCTGTATTCAACTAAGGGAACTCTAACAAAGCTTTGCGTATAGCGCTTCAGAAGTAACCCCAAGTTCGATTCCTCGTATTTTCGCAGTTCTTATATTATTTCGAAGGAAATGGCTGAAAGTATGCCTATACCGGTACTGCCTAATAAATTTGATTTTTGATGACACTCCCTTTTAGCGATAGTGATGTTTGACTTCAGTATTGTGGCCACCCTATTTCGGAAATACAACTCCTGCCTATTTTACATGGCTGTCACAGCCCAAACAGCGATTCCAGTATCAGACGTAGTTTTTCTCTTGGTGTCTATTCATGTACTAGCTTCAGGTGACTCTCCTAATAATTTGATTCCTTATTTTGTGTGATAATTCCAATTCATTAGGTGATCAAAGAACTATTTGACTGGATATATACATTCTTTCTTATGTTTCTGTATTAATATATTATTTGAAACCACTCTTGGACATATCATTTCAGCATCCAAAAATCAATTCCATAAATGGATTTTGTTAACCTCAGGAATTCACTCATAGGTCTTGAATCAAGTTCCATCAAGTTGTTTGTAGCTACCAAGACGGTAGGGCTTGGATCTGCAAAGCCTCCAAGAGAGAACGAAATGTTCCACACAATTATTATTGCACCAATTGCAGTTGAGGACATCAGTGACTTCAGCCATCTCCTGTCACTCACGTTACATATTGTCACTCACGTTACATCATCACTCACGTTACCAACTTCAGTGAGCTGACTAGCACCAAGTGTCAAGTGTATGATCATAATTCTTTGCATACATATATATGTTCTAAATACCCGACAGATGCTCAGATGAAACAGACTAAATTGAATTAAAAATTGTTGAAGAGATAGTCAAAAGACCTTGGCTTAACATTTGGATTCAGTGACATTATTTACTTAAGACTCATGAAAGCCAATGACTTTTTACAAGTCACAATGGTCCTTTGCTTAGAAATATTAACAGTTTTCTCAATTAAAATTACTACAACATAGGAAAACAAGTAGGGCAATTTAGAGGTTGATTTTCGGCCAAAAAAAGTAAAATTCCTTATTAGGTTTAAAAAATGCTTCAGATTAGTGTGTGCTGGAGATATTCATGTGAAAATTTAAATATATACCAAGTGAAACACAAACACCAAAAATGATCACCAAATAGCATATTCAATGAACTTTTATTTTTTTGCTATTTGTCCCAAGTAGCATGGAATTGACCTTTTGGGGTGTAATTAAACTGATTGCCCTGGCTGATACCGCCCACTATTCTCACCATGATAAATTTTAGATCAGACAATGCCATAATGTTTGCCTCAGTATGTTTGAAAAATATGCAGTATTGGAAGAATATGGGGAATGGAATGGAAGGGAAATTCTTCCCATTGGCATCTAATATATTAATGCTACTTACATGCATCAGTTCATGAACAAAGCTGTACAGAGAAAACAGGCATACTGCATAGATCTGCTCTCCATGTGCCATACACAGCAACAGTGGGAAATTCAGTTGACCTATTTTTTCAAATTAATGAGGAATTCCTATCCCAGCATTCCTCTCACTGAAGTATAGCAGCAGTAAAGCCTTTTTGTTAGGGACAAGTTGTAGAAGTATAACAGCAGTGTACACAGGAAACAGCTAAAGTTGTAGCTGTATAACAGCAGTATTCATCTGATGTATTCAAATTTGCTATTAGTACTGGCAGTATATCAGAAGTATAGAATTTACATTTTATGTGATCAAGTTGTAGAATTATAGCAGCAGTACACAAAGCGAGAGTGTAAGTGCCAGAAGTATAGTGGCAGTATAAAGAAAAGAGCTGAAATTGCACAGAGTTTAAGAAGTATGACCGAAGTAGAGGGGAGGTCTGTGGAAGTATAGTGGCAGTGTATACTTCCACAGAAGTATATACTGCTCTTCCGTAAGGGAGCTGACAGCTTCAGAAGACTTTCCATGCACAGGTGTACATGTATATTGTTATTGGCAGATTACTTAAACAAAACCCTCAAAATATGAACGAAAATTAATATTTCATCCCCTAAATAGCACAGGTATATCTTTTAATCACAAAAAGCATGTGTACGAAGTTTCATAACCACTCAATGACAGCTGACAACTGCAGCAAACTGTGGTGTACATATGTACATGTGCACTTCAGCTAAAAGCAAAACACAGTTATTTGCCATAATTTGGAGAAAATTAATATTTCATCTCAAATAGCACAGGTAATCATAAGGAACCTGTGTACCAAGTTTTGTAATCATCCAATGAGAGCTGACAACTGCGGCAAACTTACCATGTACATGTATACACATAGAGGCCTGTATGTACAATTCACCTAAACAAAAAAACTCCTTCATTTGCCATAATTTGGAGAAAAATTTATATTTCTTCCCAAAAATAGCACAGGTA
The DNA here is from genome assembly GCA_036873755.1 of Hanleya hanleyi. Taxonomy (NCBI): domain Eukaryota; kingdom Metazoa; phylum Mollusca; class Polyplacophora; order Lepidopleurida; family Hanleyidae; genus Hanleya; species Hanleya hanleyi. Next base: position 5,333 of record JAVTVY010013411.1, read on the forward strand.
CATCCTGCAATCATAAGAAACATGTGTACCAAGTTTCAAAATCATCCAATGACAGCTGACAACTGCAACAAACTTTCTAAGTACAGATGTAAATGTACACTTAGCTAAACGCAAAACACATTCATAGGGATTTTAACATTGGAGCACCCCAGGGGTAGTACCCCCAGGTGGCATACCCACCCCCAATATTTTTTCTCTAATTTTTCTAGATTTTTTTTGAATTTGCTAAAACAAAAACCTTATTATTTCCAGGCAGGGGACACCGACACCGCTACCGACAACGACATCCTCTTTCCCCTCTCACAATATCTCCCCTTTACTCCGTAAGGTGGGATAATAAATGACACAACACATCTAAATAAAGTTAATACGAAGCTGCGCATCTGAAAACCCCTCGGCTCTGGGCGCCAGCCATTCATAATGAATTCAATTTGAAGCAAGACTTCAGGAACACCAAGCAGTCAAGTGACAAATATACAGATTATGAAAAAATTTGCCATTAGAAATGGCCTCTAAGTTTTATGTCCAATCAGAGAAGTCGGTATTCATTACATAAGTCTGTTGATGCATCGATGATGTCAAATTTTGTCATAGAGCATTTGAAAATTATCAGAGATAGAGATCATTAATGATTTCGCATAAATTAAAGATGGCCGCCCATCCTTCCCACCACTCAGAGAAACTTGTGGTTATTCATTGCAAATGTCTTGATACATGGATGCTGTATACCAAGTTTCATATAGAACACTGAAATGGTATCAAAGATATACATCATCAAAGATTTTGCATAAATTAAAGATGGTTTCCGCCCAATCAGAAACACCAGAACTGCCATTTATCGTAAGTCTATTGATGCATCGATGATATATGCCAAATTTTACATCGAGCACTCGAACGGTATCAGAGATAGAGATCATTAATGATTTCGCATAAATTAAAGATGGCCGCCCATCCTTCCTGCCACTCAAGAGGAACTGATGTGGTTATACATTGCAGGTCTCTTGATACATCGATGCTGTATACCAAGTTTCGTATAGAACACTTGAATGGTATCAAAGATATATATCATTAAAGATTTTGCATAAATTAAAGATGGCCGCCAAGGTTTCCACCGAATCAGGGAAACTGGTTTGGTCATTCCTTTGAAGTTTCTTATGCATCGATGATCTATACCAAGTTCACACAAGGAACAGTGAAATGGTACCTAAGATACACAAGATTAATGATTTCGCATAAGTTAAATATGGCCGCCAAAGTTTCCAACCAATCAGGTCCAGATTCAATAGGGTTCTGGGTCATGAGCATATGGATGTGCAGTGTAAGTTTGGTGTGTCTAGGGTAAGTCGTTCTAAAGATATCTTGGTAACGAGAAAGCTGTGATGGTTTCGCATAAATTAAAGATGGCCGCCAAAGTTTCCAGCCAATCAGGTCCAGATTCAATAGGGTTCTGCGTCACGCGCATACGGATGTGCACTGCAAGTTTGGTGTGCCTAGGGTAAGTCGTTCTGAAGATATCTTGGAAACGAGAAAGGTGTGACGGACGGACGGACAGATGTACATGACGAGGGGTAAAAAGCAGTACCAGGCCGAATTCATCAAGTACATGTAGCTGAGCCTTGGTGGCGTGAAGAAAATGTAACAAACTTGAACAATTTGATTAGTTTCATCAGAGGAGGGAGAAGGGAGAAGAACAACTTTATATAACCGATCTCGTCGGTGATTGGGGTTCCTCATTGCCCCATGGGTAAGAATATATTCAAAGTTGAATTATTTCCTGATTTTTCCGTCAAATGTGACCGCGAACCTTGACCTATTTACATGAAAACAAATATGGTTCACACTTGACCCACGGGTAAAATACACTCAAAGTTTGGTCTTTGTTGGTACCGATCTGTAAAGAGGAACTAGCGAATACAGGTATTGCGCCGACAACAAATGCTAACCGACAGACGATTGGACGGACGGACAAAAAAAATCAGGTTTTCTTCTGTACCATGTTTCTGGTATAACTCTGATTGCATCACAGATTAACATCCCCGAATATGTATGTACAGAACTATCCACATGTACTCATACTATGAGCATAAAAATATTCATCAATAATTTCACTATTTTTGTCACTACTGCAGTGCCCTTCACTTTTTTTTTTATCAAACTATTTTGATTATGGCCACGAAAAACGCTAACTCCAGATACTTGGGCGGGTAATCCCAGTTATTCTAGTATGTTTTCATCTGCATCAACCAATCAAAGTGGAGGAATACATGAACGATTAAACTGGCAGCACTGATATGTAAACCAATATTGCAGGTTACAGGAGTCTCTTTTGTCTCTCTGTAACATTAGAAAAGTACTCCATAGTTGTTACCTAAAGCCTGACTTAATTCAGATATATAATATATATACTAATGCCTAAAAAGTGTGTAACATATTAATCCAATTATTTTTAGGATGACATTTTTCTTGGTAAAGCACAGACACAGACGCTGAGTGGGTCAGTCCCCTGAGGATTTGAACATAAATCTTAATCTTAATCCGATTATTTTTAGGATGACATGTTCTTAAAGGCATAAAATGAATCTACATGTAGTGCTGGATGGGTCAGTCCAGTGGGGATACAAACATTCAGTCTATCAGAAGGGAAATGGGTGTACGCAATCAAGATCCAACTCTCCGAACTTCCTCTTCTGAGAAAGCTGAGGTGGTCGAGTTGTTTAGGCGGCTCGCATTATTTCTGGCGATTTGGTGCTTTTTCTAAGGGCGCTAGTTCACAAATCCCCACGGGACGGACCCATCCATGCTGGATGGGTCCGTCTGTTTTATCAAGAAAATGTCCTAAAATACTAAAAATAATTGGATCAGATTTAGCATCAAACCGCTACATTTTTGCAAACAGGGGCTTCGCTTGACTCCTGCATTAGGTTGTTTATGAGGGGATGTGATGCATCTGGGTTTCGAGATTGAAGATATAATCCAAGTCTGCATGTATGAAACAACGATCCAAACTGCTTCAGACCATAGTATACCACAGTCTGTGTTATGCTAATATCGTCTGCCAATCAACTAATCATTAAGGGTTTGCTAGTGTAATGTTGTTGTAACAAATTGATGTCACTGTAAAAAAAGTTTTCAATGGCTTTGAGATAGCAAATCACAGAAAGATGAACTTAACACACACGTTATTTAGGTTTCCTAGAGCAATAATATGCTGAACATGATAAACCGGTGAATATTTGAATAAAAAGATGGCTGAAAACCCATGTTGTGAAATTTTCCGTCAAGAAGATCTTAATTTTGGGGGTCAATTTTTTCAAAACTCCGATTCAATACCATTAACATGACTAGAGAGCTACATTAACCAAGAATACCGGTATCCTGTTTGTACCTGTCAATCCAGGTAAACCATGATGAAACTGTACCAAGCTAGCCACCTGATTGGCTAACAAATGTAGTTTCAAATTCGCACTAGATGCAGTCAGATATAATATTCCGTGACAATATATCTGAGTTTACTGAGATTGGTTATGCATGTAAGCTCACTCAAAATATCCAGTTTTGAGGATAAACTGCATGTAGGCCTACTTCACATCAACTATGTGCAAATTGATTGTTAGCAAGTCATATGATCAATATTTGTTCATCTGAACTAGGTACCAACAGATCTATGCTTACAAGAGCTTATAAATATCCTGCTTTCTAACACAAATTTGGAGGTATATTTCATTAGAAGTGGTATCTTGTGTGCAAAAAATTTATACAAAGGTTACGATAACAATGTTTTTACTCATATTTTCATTCAAGTACCAGGTTTGCATATACTTAGCCTGAATTATAATATGTGTGTAAATTTTCCGCTTACCAGAGTTCGAATTTGGCACCTGTCCGTCAGTCCGAGACTGGTAAAAAATCAAACGGACTGGTGTGAGTGACTGAACAACAAGTCCGTCGGACTGGTAACAAAAAAGCTCTCCGTTCATTGTGTAAACTATTTCTCTGGATATCTCCGCACAATTTGTAAAGAATGAAAAACGAAATGTCTGTTTTCGGTTACCCGACCGAGTCTAAATAAATCGTGTGAGTCTAAAACAATTTCCAGCAAATTCCAACGAAATCACGACCACGGCCGCATTTTACGACAACAACAACAGCCGTAAAGTGGTGCGAACATTGTCAGCAATTACCGTAAAGTGTGACTGTAATGCAGCATGGCAATGCAGGCTGGCGATCTTTTCAGAAAATAAAGCTCCCAATTCCAGGTCGGGAATCGAGAAATCAGCAACATGATTACGCTTCAGTCGACCTGATCATGTTTACCAGGACAATTTTAAACATATTCTCCATCAACTTCGAAAGAAATCTACTGATTTTTTTTGGCTTGAAATGGCGTTTGTTGAAGCAGTGTTTGTAGTGACGACACGTGCAGTCAAAGTCGCTGTCGAAGTCTAGCCGACGGGGTTTGTCGTCTGTGATTATCTTCACACGCGCTCAAGAAATGCACAATTATTAATTTCTTATTTAGTAGCAACCATCACAGAGCACAAAATATTCATGATGACAAATGTTCCCACATCATCTTTTATTTAATATTAACGGACTAGTAAAAATATTTACGGACTGGTTACATTTTTGGCTCACCAGTCCGGCGGACTGGTTCAAATTTTTCTTAAATTCGAACCCTGCTTACTGTGATTTGTTATCTCCGAGATATTGAAACTTTTTGAACAGTGACACCAATCTGTTATATCCACCCAATGTCACACGTTGTATCTACATTGTATGCATGTTAAATCGACGTTGGGACTTAATTTCTAACAAAGGACGTGTTCGCTTTAGATGGATATTTTTCCCTTCAGAGCCGCTCTCTGCTGCTCTATTGTCTCGCTTCGAGCCGGCCGGTAAATTGTGACGTAATGCTCAGGTATTCCCCAACTCTTTGTCAGAGGCGAGGCCAGTCAGATGGGAAATTCTGGTTCATATTCTCATACGGTTACCATTGGCACATATTGGCACATGCATAATTAATTGGGAAAGCAAGCGTCACCACTTGTTGAGGGTCATTTTCTTAATAAAGGCCTTGATATAAGACAAGTTTAACCTTATAACTTTTCAATTCATAGTTACAACTTTCCGCTGCCCTAAGACGAAATTATATATGTTTAACAATTAATTTTTTGCTCTGCTGGATCGTCAGAATATTCAAATACTGACTGTGTGTGGTGTTGCTAGTGTGCAATTCTATTGACGAATTATAATAAAATAAGGGATTATGTGCGTTAAGGGTTCGCTGTCTTTATTTCACTTTAAAGTCCAAAAAGATGAGAGAAAAAGAAAAAAATGGGAAATTTTTTTTTCGGGTATTTGGGGATTCGAACCAAAATGTTGATTTACTTTCAATCTGTAGTCTGACACTGTAACCATTCGGCCAAGCAGCTGTTACAATTATCAAAATGAGGAATCATGTGCCGAATGGCGGTGAACCACACCCTTTCAGAACATTACAAGCGTTTTGGCATATTTCAATATCATGAAAATATGACACCTTTAACCAGAAGGATTCTTCAGTATCATTTTGGATCAAATCCACCGCATTTCGATATGTAAGATTCGTTTTGGTTAAAGGTGTCATATTTTATATATGAATGGAATTCCCTTCAAGAATATCGCCAAAAATTGCAAAAACAAACAAATGCTTATTTTCTAATACTCGTAATATTTTTTTGACAAATCTATTCTCGGTGAAAATTGAGAATATGAAAATTCAGTATTTTCTCTCTCAAGCTAATAACTTTGAAAGTAAACGAGAGGAATTATATTTTCGGTTTATGAACGCAACACACTAAGGAAAAAAATACGGTCAAACCGAACATCTCCTTTCTGCGTTGAATCAATGTCGAGTGCCTGCTGGGTCAATTCTGACAATAAAAGAATCTACTGTCTGTAACACCCTTCCTATCCACGATATTTTGGTCAAAATATCAGCTGATACAATTACATTTCATTGAGCACATCAATCATCTTAACCTATTTTGTGTAACTTTCTGTCCACGTGCGTTTCAACTATATATATGCAAAATCAGAGTAAGTCGCCAATACCTGCCATGTTTTTTTAACTCTCTGCGCTGTGTGGCCAGGCCGTAAGCTTGTACTGTAACGTTGAGAAAACATCATGGTGGCCAGAAAATAACCAGCTCAGTATTGACAAATTTCTTTAATTTTGGATGTATTTATTCAAACTTTGAAAGAAAATTACACAAAAAAGTATCAGCTGATATTTTCACCAAAACGTTGCAGATAGGAATTATAAAGAATATTGCAGCATTCAGTTTATTTTATTTGCTCTTTGCCTGTTTATTATTTTCTGTATAATGTGTCATATATGTTGATTGTTATGTCTGTGGCTACATGTGAATGCTCTTGTTGTGGTATGTAACTATACGCAATAAAGTGGATTGAATTGAATCTACATTGGATAGTAGATTCTTGCATGCATAATCAAAATCAGAAATTTGCACATTGTTCGCTCCGACCCAGAACGACATTTGCCAAACAAGAACATCCTCGTTTGACAGTGTGTCTGAGTTGTTTTTGGTATTGAACAGTTGAAGGTCCTCGTTAGACGTAAAATTATACGGTACCTTCACTCTTTAAAATCAGAAACACTGGGATGTATTATTCTCAATGGCCTATAGGTATAGGCCTAAAAAACAGCACACTTGATCCTGACTTACTACTGTTGTTGTTGTTGAACTTATTGAGATCAACATAATCGCTTTGTTGGAGGAGCTAACCCAGAAACTCTGGCTGTGATAGGTAAATTTAGGGTAAGGGGGCAGCAACAACAACCAAAAATAAAAAATAGACTCCTTAGCCGATTAACAGAAAAAGAGCTACGTAAACTGCATCTCCACAGTTGCCTATATAATACTGTGGTACATCTAAACAATACATTGTACAAGTGATCAAAACCACCAGGGTGATCAATATATCGGGCATAATTTGTCGATTTTTGGGTCACCACCAAAAGCGGCTACACAGTCAAAGTTTGTCGTGTCAAAAGAGGACACGTTCACTCGCCGGTGTATTGTGTAACGTTGAAAATGAAGTTCAAAAGAAGACAGTGGACTATCACATATCAACAAACATTGAATTATTGTCTCCAAAGTGCAGTTATCAGTACATAACTATGTAATCTAGCCATTTACCTCTTCTGCGCATTTGAATTCCCGAAGCAACCTCCCGCCAGCACCACGGCAATCCGCCATCTTTGACCCGATCAACAACGTGTGACCGAGGACCGGTACTTGCTGTGTGTGTAACAAGGGGGGCAACCGATATACACTCCGACACACACCAATCCGATTTAAACCGATCAAGAGAGGTCTGACAAATTAATGAAAAATTCCACCAGAGGGCAGTTTGAAATCGACGATTTAAACGTTTTAACAGTGAATTCCAACCGAGGACGTCCTCGATTGGCGGCATGTCCTCGTTTCGAAGGTGTGTATACATCTGAATGTCCTCGTTTGCCACAAAATACATACGCACACACACACACAGGCATACATACACACACACATACACACGCTGCGCATGCCTGCGATGACATCATTTCAGAGCTCTGAGCTCCGCAAGCTTTGAGTTCCGAGAGCTCCGGACCAAGGGCTCTGCCACACGGGGGCTACCACCACCACCACCACCACCGGGCGTTGACGCCCGTCAACGCCCGGTGGTGGCGTTGGTGGCGTTGGTGGTGGCGTTGGTAGCGTTGGTGGTGGCGTTGGTGGTGGTGTTGGTGGTGTGTGGCGGTGGTGTTGGTGGAGTTGGTGGTGGTGTGTGTGGTAGTGGTAGAGTCTTTAAATATAGGAATGAACAGGTATCCCAGTATATGGGTCTATATGGGTCTATATGGAGCTATAGACAGACCTCGAACTTTTTTCAAAAATTTCACCGTTTCGTGCCGGGACACTTCCTATCATGTTTGTCTTGACGAGACTAAGAAAACAAATCCAAACAACCATACCGCGAATGTATAGAAGTAGGTTTCCCAGTGGGACAAACATTGGTCCTATACCCCAGTATGGGACTATATGGGTCTATATGGGTCTCCCTGAACTTTTTTCAAAAATTTCACCGTTTCGTGCCGGGACACTTCCTATCATGTTTGTCTTGACGAGACTAAGAAAACAAATCCAAACAACCATACCGCAAATGTATAGAAGTAGGTTTCCCAGTGGGACAAACATTGGTCCTATACCCCCAGTATGGGACTATATGGGTCTATATGGGTCTCCCTGAACTTTTAAGAAAATTTCATCGTTTCGTGCCGGGACACTTTCTATCATGCTTGTCTTGACGAGACTAAGAAAACAAATCCAAACAACCATACCGCAAATGTATAGAAGTAGGTTTCCCAGTGGGACAAACATTGGTCCTATACCCCCAGTATGGGACTATATGGGTGTATATGGACTATAGACAGCCCTCGAACTTTTTTCAAAAGTTTCCCCGCTTCGTGCCGGGACACTTCCTATCATGTTTGTCTTGACGAGACTAAGAAAACAAATCCAAACAACCATACCGCAAATGTACAGAAGTAGGTTTTCCAGTGGGACAAACATTGGTCCTATACCCCTAGTATGGGATTATATGGGGGTGTGGGTGAATGGGGCGTGACCTTTGGACATGTCTAGACTTGTCTGTGTCTTTGGGAAAATGGCGGATAATGGCGGCTAATGGCGGAAAGACCTGACCGCCATTGTGGGAAAATGACGGATAATGGCGGATAATGGCGGCTAATGGCGGAAAGACCTGACCGCCATGGGAAAATGGCGGATAATGGCGGAAAGACCTGACGGAGAGACGAATGCCACTGGTGATGCGATCACGGAGAGCCCGCCTATACCCACAGTTCAGAGGAGCCTAGATATCCAGTCGTCCCTAGCATTACTGTTCCCGGTCATACGCCTGACAACAACGAACCTTTTCTAGAAGATGCGGTGGATGTTCTCAGCGATCTCTTACCCGAAGATCATCCAGTGAGTGAGATGTATCGACGCCATTGGTCCATGATCCGACACTGTTTCCACCGTCATCGCCCTATATTGGACTTGTACAATTTCTGACTGACTGGCGTCGCCCGTCTACGCAGCTATGTGGAAGCCATCTTCAATGACCAACCTACGTCCTTCACATTAAATGTAGCATTTGGGGTACATCTTATGCCATAAGATGACGGTTGAATTGCGCTATTTCTATTCCAGTGCCATCAACCCAGTGTACGACCATCCTTTCACAATCACCAATCGGGCGTCGCTAGAGACGATGCTGGCCCAACTGGACACTGTGGAGCCCTTGGAATGGGCCTATGAACAGCGCCCCAACACCAAGTGGATAGTGGAGATAATGACCAATGTTACGTTCTTCGTGGTTAAACTGACCACCACCCCCATCGGATGAAAGTATTCACCTATGCACTGATAGATACTCAGAATGCGCAAACAACTATCTGAGGATATGTTGCCTCAACGGTATCCTGGCCTGCCGGACGATGATTAGAATAAACGGTTCAGATGGCACTTTCTGAAATGGAGACTTCTGATTGGACAAGAATACATCTAACGGACAGGAACGAATATGGAACATGCAAATGGTGGCCTCTGATTGGATAAGAATCTTCTTGAATTGTAAATACACCCAACGCGGCTCCCCCAGCGTGGGTATGATGTAACATTGGGGAGAATAAACTATATGAAAAAAACTTCTTGTTGTTGTTGTTCTCTCATGTGTCATCCTTGTTGTTGTTGCTGTGTTGTTCTCTCTCCGGTCTATATCATGGCGTTATGTTAGAGTGTTAAGGTGTAACGACGGGCGTTGACGGGCGTCACTGCATTTCGAAGAATTAGTGACAATTCCATGGAATATCAGAGCTTCTGAGCTATTTCACCAGGGCGTTGAAGCATTAAGAATGGCGTTGGTACAAGATGACACTTCCCACGACGCATTCGCACCGCGGATGGTCCATCTCTACACCAAATAACATCCTTCACTGCTAAAAAATGCCCACTTTCGCTACTACTCGTACTGATGACGTCACCAATGACGTCACAAATGCTGTGGATATCCCTCAGATTGGGTCTACACCCGGAGAGCTACAACATGACACCTCCCATGACGCATTCGCACCGCGAATGGTCCATCTCTACACCAAATAACATCCTTCACTGCCCCAAAAGGCTCACTTTCGCTACTACTCCTACTGATGACGTCACAGATGCCGTGGACAGCCCTCAAATCGGGGTCTGCACCCCGACAACTACAAGATGACACCTCCCACGACGCATTCGGACTGAGAATGGCCCCTCTCTACCCAAAATACGTTCCTGCACTGCCCCAAAATGCTCACTTTCGCTACTACTCGTACTGATGACGTTACCGATGGCGTCACAGATGACGCGAACATCCCTCAAATCGGGGTCTACACCCCGAACTACAAGATGACACCTCCCACGACGCATTCGGGCTGAGAATGGAGCATCTCTACCCCAAATACCTTCCTTCACTGCCCCAAAATATCCACTTTCGCTACTACGCGTACTGATGACGTCATCGATGACGTCACAGATGATGGGAACATCCCTCAAATCGGAATGTACACCCCGAGAGCTACAAAATGACACCTGCCAGGACGCATTCGGACCAAGGATGGTCCATCTCGACCCCAAACTCACCTCCACATACCTCCAAAATGGCCACTTTACTTACTACAACCAACTGCGCATGCGCAGATTGACGCGACTTGCACTTAAAAACACACCATTCTGACTCTAACCCACACAAGCTTCACTTTGACACCTTCCACGACACATTCGGCCCCATAGCGGTCCATCTCTACCCCAAACACACACCCACATACCCCCAATAATGCCTGCTTTCTCTACTACGGCCAGGCTGCGCATGCGTAGATTGACGCGACTTGCATTTAAAAACACGCCATTCTGACTCTACCCCACACAAGCTTCACATTGATACCTCACACGATAGGAAGTGTCCCGGGGTATAGGAGGAATACTGGATTCCCATTCGAACCGTGAATAGCCCATCTCTAACCCAAACACACCCACACACCCCACAAAAATGCCTGCTTTCTCTACTATGGCCAGGCTGCGCATGCGCAGACTATTGAACACGAACGAACCATTAGTGTAGTCAAGTGCTCCTGCATGAGAGCTTCAATATAAGACCTCATACGACACCATTGGACCATTAGTGGCCCACCTAGACCCCAACACGTCCACCCAGTATGGATTTATACATACATTGGGCTTATATCCCAGTATATGGGTCTATATGGGTCTATATGGGGCTATAGACAGACCTTGAACTTTTTTCAAAAATTTCACCGTTTCGTACCGGGACACTTCCTATCATGTTTGTCTTGACGAGACTAAGAAAACAAATCCAAACAACCATACCGCAAATGTATAGAAGTAGGTTTCCCAGTGGGACAAACATTGGTCCTATACCTCAGTGTGGGACTGTATGGGTCTATATGGGTATCGGTGACTTTTTTCAAAAATTTCACCGTTTCGTGCCGGGACACTTCCTATCATGTTTGTCTTGACGAGACTAAGAAAACAAATCCAAACAACCATACCGCGAATGTATAGAAGTAGGTTTCCCAGTGGGACAAACATTGGTCCTATACCCCAGTATGGGACTATATATGGGTCTATATGGGTCTCCCTGAACTTTTTTCAAAAATTTCACCGTTTCGTGCCGGGACACTTCCTATCATGTTTGTCTTGACGAGACTAAGAAAACAAATCCAAACAACCACACCGCGAATGTATAGAAGTAGGTTTCCCAGTGGGACAAACATTGGTCCTATACCCCAGTATGGGACTATATGGGTCTATATGGGTCTCCCTGAACTTTTTTCAAAAATTTCACCGTTTCGTGCCGGGACACTTCCTATCATGTTTGTCTTGACGAGACTAAGAAAACAAATCCAAACAACCATACCGCAAATGTGTAGAAGTAGGTTTCCCAGTGGGACAAACATCGGTCCTCTACCCCAGTATGGGACTATATGGGTCTATATGGGGCTCCTCGAACTTTTTCCAAAAATTTCACCGTTTCGCTCCGCGACACTTCCTATCGTGTTCTAAATGACGAGACTAAGAAAACAAATCCAAACAACCATACCGCAAATGTATAGAAGTAGGTTTCCCAGTGGGACAAACATTGGTCCTATACCCCTAGTATGGGACTATATGGGTCTCCCTGAACTTTTTCCAAAAATTTCAACGATTCGCTCCGCGACACTTCCTAGCATGTTTGTCTTGACGAGACTAAGAAAACGAGACCCCTCAACCTATACCGCAAATGTCGAGAAGTAGGTTTCCCAGGATGGTCCTATAACCCCCATACCCCATATAGGCATTTTCCCGTAATTTAGGATAAAGTCCGTGTTCCGTATTTTTTCAGGAAAATTTTTACATACACACACCCTGGAACTAGGGGAAAATAACTCTATTGATAGGCAAGCCCCGTTAAGCCTGGCGACCTTTATATCCCGGCGACCTATATACCCCCCATACCCCATATAGTCCGTGTTCCATTTTTCTTAAAGAAAAAGTTTACATGCACCCACCCATGACTGGATGCCTGCTCACATAGGCTTCACATTGATACCTCATACAACTCGATCGGCCCATTAGGGGCTCCCCTAGATCCCCAAACGTCTATTTCCATACCCTTTTCCCACAATTCCCTGTCTGCGCATGCGTAGAATGGTGACAACGCTGGAGCCACTAGTCCAGTCAGATGCCCCCTCACATAGGCTTCACATGGATACCTCATACAACTCCATCGGCCCATTAGGGGCTCCCCTAGATCCCAAAACGTCTATTTCCATACCCTTTTCCCACAATTCCCTGTCTGCGCATGCGCAGAATGGTGACAACGCCCGAGCCGCTAGTCCAGTCAAATGCCCCTTCACGAATGCTTCACATGGATACCTCATATGACCCCATTGGACCATTAGTGGCTCCCCTAGCTCCAAAACGTCTATTTTCATACCCTTTGGCCACCACGCATGCGCAGAATGCCGATATTTCAACCACACACCCAGCCCATCAGATGCCGCTTCAAGAATGCTTCACTTTGATACCTCATATGACCCCATTGGACCATTAGTGGCGCCCCTAGCGCCAAAACGTCTATTTTCATACCCTTTGGCCACCGCGCATTCACAGAATGCCGATATTTCAACCCCACACCCAGCCCATCAGATGCCCCTTCATGAATGCTTCACATTGATACCTCATATGACCCCATTGGACGATTAGTGGCTCCCCTAGCTCCAAAACGTCTATTTTCATACCCTTTGGCCACCGCGCATGCGCAGAATGCCGATATTTCAACCCCACACCCAGCCCATCAGATGCCCCTTCACGAATGCTTCACTTTGATACCTCACTCGACCCAATCGGACCATGCAGCGTATTTCAAGTCTAGGGACTACTTTTTCTCCGCGGAAGCTTTTTCCCGCGACCGCATCACCGCCAGACCGCATCACCGCGGAGAAATACATCCTCCCAAGGTCACGCCCCATTCACCCAGACCGGAAGTGACGTCACCATGGCAACCACGTGCAACCACGTGACCTGCGCAGTAACCTGCGCAGACCGCCCCAATACCGCCCCATTTTTTTTTCTGCGCATGCGCAGTGAGGCGCTGTTGAGTCGATTTACGCTTACCCTACTACTGTTAACGATGGAGCATCATCCAAAACAAACTGGAAGCCCGTATCCTCGCTCCAACGGTTAAGTCATTGTGAATTGTACAAGAAATGTGAACCCTTCACTTTTATGTGTCACTGGTTATAATCGGACGTTATAGGCACATGTCAAGTCGAATAGTTGTAATACAGGGTGAGCAAATGCATCAGATGACAAACTCGGTCGTCTTGCGTCATATGCCGACCTAGAATAGCAGATGAACGGGAACAATGTACCGGTCATGTGACCATTCGCAACTCAAATGGCATATTCTTGTTTAGATATTTCCTGTTTCCTAGCACCCGATACGTCCAAATACGTATAATATCAGCTTTATAGATATTGTTCCTTGTATTCAGACCGAAAATAAACTTCATATTGAATTTTATTGATTTACATAGAATATCATGGCTAGGCTGATCTGATATGTTGACAATTCCATCGTGGCTCAGTGACGAGAAGATCATCCTGACATCCTGAAGTACATAGCCATGACAATATGCATTCGTTCCGGGCGTTTCTACATTTCTCATGTTGGCCCTAATCTATTCGAACCAACATACATATCTACCCTGCTATAGTTATTATATATCGGGACCGTCTGTTCCATTATGCTCCTTCCAAGGTTGATATTTAAATAACCTGAAAACATTTTTATGGTTGGCTAAAATACGTTTTATTTGCCTTCCATCAGAAGCTGAGATGAGTCGTGCATACGAGTGCATAAAACTGCACAAACATCTAAATATAAACGTCCGATGGGTAATAGGTGATGAAGAATATAAAAGCTCTAGTTCAAATAAACCAGTTATTGTGAAACTGTCCATATTAAGCAGAAATGAACGGTATTTATTAAGCTCTTCAAAATCCCTACATTGACATTGACAACCTTCCGCAAAACGACTTGCAAAGGCAAGCGAATAGATGATGATTCGGTGGGATGATTTCTCACAGTGTTTTGGAATGTACCGCAGGATCTTGTTTGTTGACAAGATTGTAAACTTTTGATCGCTTTTCTCCTGCAAGAAATTAAAGTTGCTCTATAAGAAAGAGTACCTCTACCCGTACCTCAGATTTAGTAACGAGATCAAGTCGTTTCGTTTACAAAAATCGTAACCATCTCACATTTATATTTTCTCGTAATATGTAAGAATTCTCTATTTATATGCAACGCAATCACTAGATTGATACTGGCAATAAATCTGTAGACGCAATATATGTGGAGCTAATTTGTAATCCAAAATACTTAGATCTGAGAAATACTGATGAACTGGGTGGTTATTTGAATATCTGATAAAGTATTCCAAGAAATAGTATTTGACATTTTCAATCTATTTCACGTAAAGATTATCAAAAGTGAGAGTATCATGCGCCACTGGATTGCCCACTGTGTGGGTTTCGGTGTAGCGTGAATAAAGTTCTAATGACTATTTATTAATACGATAAAAACTGCTTCGTAGCGCCAGCACGATTCGCAAAGAGTAGGCGGCGTAATTGACTAACGGTCAGAAATTTGCCAGTGATCATGGATAAAAAATTTCGCTTATCGACTGCTGCAGGTGTATGGACAGAATAACTGGTTTGTGTTATGTTGGTCTATGACTTTATATGTAGCTCTCTACAGAACTGAAACAGGTTCGTTCTTCTGTTAGATATAATTCATACTCCAGCAAAGCCAGCAGGAAACAATCGACTCGATGTCTTGATCCCCAATCATTGGAGTGAAACAAAATACGCTGCCAAGTGAAAATAACTTTTGATCATCAGTATTTCTGAATTCATTATGTCCCATGCCACAATTGGACCATGCCACAGTTGGCCCATGCCACAGTATCATGTATACAAGATAAATTAGTCCGGACAAGAAGTGTAGCTAAGCGTTTACGTTATATTTCGATTATAGAGTGATATTGAATCCCCCGTTCTCACACTTGTGTATGCAACATATACTGGTATTGCTATGAACCGCGGAGATACGAAATATATATAGGAAGATTTTATCCTCACACGAAGTAAGTGCTACAATGAATGGAGTTCGGGACGACATTTGCCTGACAAGGAATAAGTTGCATATCATGTGAGAACCCAGTGCTGAATTTGCATATTCATCTCGTCATCTCGTAGCAATTTTAGTTCCGATTGTTGATTGATTCCTTGAAAGGAAGTTTTGCTAAATTCGGGTCCTATTATGGTGGATTAAATTGGTCCACATTCCGGAAGACAAAGAGCGGCATGTCGGCATTATGGGCATACATAGTTTTTAAATTTCCCCGGAGAAATAGAAATATCGATTTTCCGGAACCAAATGTGACTGTCCATATCGTTCGAGATTTGAGTTGATCCCACTGATACGTCATGCTAATCCCTCAGTCAACCTTGCTAGCTCTTGTTATACATTCTTGCTGTCACAGTCCTCCTGTGGCATAGCCTCAACATTGTTGATTTCTGCGGCTAATTGAGGGGCGGAGGAGTGAATATTTTTCAAGATTGTTTATTTCAAACTCTTTGAAGTGGAGCCTTCAATTTGATTAAGGATACTGAGCCCTCCTGCAGACACTTTTAGACTCCCTCTAGAATTCGTCTTTATACAGTAAAACATATGTCTTATATCTATGGTAACGTATATATTTGTTGAAAGTGCATTTCTTAAAGATTCCAAATACATTAATTTGTTCACTGTAAACCTGTAGGTTGTGAAGATATTCGGATTCAAAATCAATACTTTACAATTTAATTTAAATTTTTTAAATGCTATTTTCAAAAACGAAATCAACTTATCGTAACTTGCATCATCATTTCCTGTATAAGACAACTCCAACAGGAAATCTGTGTCTCAGTTTTATCAATTTTGGTCTGGTTCTCATTCTATTGACATTTAATGGAATATTTCTTTAAAAATCGAGCAACTCACAATTTTGAACTTTGAAGTTGAATTAAATGTCAAGTTGAATACTTTTTTGAAAATAGCCATTTAAAAAAAAGGCCCATTTTTTATTATTTTTTTTAAAAATTTGAATAACTTCACATCCTACAGATTTGCAGTGAAAACATTTATAGATTTGGAATCCTTAAGAAATGTGCTTTCAACAAATATACACATTACCATAGCTAAAATGCGACTAACTGTATAAAGACGAATTGTAAAGGGTCTGTAAAAATATTTGCTGGAGAGCTCAGTATCCTTAAAAGGTCTGATATTGTGGAACATTAGAAATACATGTTAAAGAACTACAGGCAAACAATCATATAATTAGTACATCCATATGTGCATGTGATGAAGATTCCAGAGTACCAATCCCGTTAATTTGTCTCAACAGTTATATAATTGTATTGATTAGACACCAACGTGATGCTACATGTAGAAGACGTCCCGAAACGAATATTTCGATATCCGTGATTGAATACGATTTACCTTCGCGAGCGCAATGCGCTGTGCCAAATAATTCTCCGGGTTAAGCGGAAATAGGTACACGTTACGATGGGTAACGCGAAAGGTATTGCACGCTAAGCTAGTATGTTGCTATCAGCATTCGATTTGCATCGCCCAATTTGTGATTTTGAGTAGAGATGCCTAATGGTATAGTCCTATTTTACAATCAGCAATAATGTCTTGAGTCGTTGATTGAATTTGCACATTTTACTCAGGATCTATCAAGTGATACTACCAAGTTATTTGTACGCCATATGCAGGACCCACTGGAATATTAGTCTTCAGAAAGGGATAGATTACGATGTCGAAATTGGAGGGGAGATTGGGGTTCACAAAGACATTTTTCACCTTTTTGCAAAAATCCCTGCTAATATTGTCCTGTAGATAGCCTTCTATGTTCTAGTTATGACTACTATTTAGTATGACATAATCATACAATAAATTCTTAAACATCTGTTATACTTTTCTCCAGAATTCATTTTTAAAGAGTAAAAAGAAAAGTGTCCCATTTTGCCCTGGATATGGGTGCACTGGGACACCCACTAAGGTGGGGCGGGACAATAACAAAATCAAGTATATACTATTATGTTTCATAGGAGATTAGAGGATTCCGCAGCGATGGTTAAGTTACATTAGTTGCAATTTTAGACCCTTGCTTTACATAAAATATTTTCCAGAGGACAAATTTGAGGGGAAAAATAATTTGTATGATTCTTATGCCAACGAAAGCATTTGACTTTCAAAGTTTTAGTAAAACTCATCAAATCCGATAGAATTATTAATTACTATTATCTAGGAAACCTTATCATGCACTCCAGTTTCACCATTTGATTACTATTGCCCCAGTGTGCCCCGGCAAAAGTGTCCCAGTACGCCCCCGGTGCATGATATATTCCGTTTTATAAAAAAACTAATAAGTACATCTGAGATAATAAATCGATATAATTAAATTGCGCCTTTGTCTATTCTCTCTCAGTATAACGAAATATCATCCACAGTTAAAATTTTTTTTACTTTGACTGCTCAAAAACAACTTTTTTGGTCCTATTTTTTACCATTGATAGTTTTTAATCATTAGGTGTTGTATGTGGGTGGCGGCTTCCTGTTGATAATAATGTAATCTGCTTCAAATCTTTAACACAGGAGCTATTCAGCTTGCTCCAATGTGTCCCATGTCCCACTGTACCCCAATCTCCCCTAATCATCTCTCTAAAGATCTTCTCACAACCTTCACTCTATATGTGCTGTAGTCAGACAATATCTGAAGAGAACTTCACTTCTACTGTAACATGTACGTTAAACGTTTCCCACAAACTACAAATTACCAAAAACCTTCAGTAAGCTTTACTTTGAGTGTACGGCACTCAGTCAATACATTCAATAAGCTTCGCTTCAAGTGTACCGCATTCACATTTCAGAATAAGCTTGTCTTGGACTGTCGACGGTTTGCTACTACTGATCCCAAAGAGTTAGTGAAATATTATAATCCAAAATTATTATCATATATTTAGACATGACGGATATGGATGTTTGGGCTAAAGCTGGCAGCTAAACTAAGCGCTAAAATTTCGTGATGACATTTAGTTACCTTATGGGGCCAGGATTCCTAACAGGTTTCCAAAACATCAGAGTTTTCCACCTAAATTTCAAATTTACTATCGGCTCTATAAAGTTTGGTTGAAACAAAGTGATCAAATATTTCTTTATACGGAAAATTAAGTTATTAAGATGAGTTGTCAGACCAGACTAGAGATGCACACTTCAGAATGAATTAGTCGGCGAGCATTGCATGTCAGTCTGCATGCTTATCTAAGACATGGTGATAAACTGATCAATAATTAACTTTTTCTACGCGTTTTAACAAATTTATAAGTCATTTAGCTTAGGTTAAGGAAGTACAGATCAAATTGCATCTCATTCACTTGTCGGTTTCACTTCATATCCCGCTCCCTGTACATGCCATTCGACAAATATATGTAGGTTTATAGTTTTGGTGAGAAAATTAACCTGTACGATATCGGGTATTACAGGTTAGTTTTTCTGTGTATCTTGCATTTACCAGGTTTACCCCGTGTCATCACATCTCCCGGGCTAGCATATCTAATTCCGCTTAAGCCGGTGCTAGGGGCCGTGTGGATACTTCATAATCTCCAAATGAACAGCTGCAATAAAAGCTACGATACTAAGGCTACATCCGAGAATTCATCGTATTCTCGGGTCTAAATGTGAGGTGCAGAGGGGAGCATTTCTGTGGAGTCATATGGTTTCTTTTTAGTTGTCAGACGCCATTTTTTCACCTCTTGCATATCGCTTCTATCCAACAACCCCTATTATATTTGCCATCATGGAATTTGAACACAACGATGTACATTTGTAGAAGTAAATAAGGGTGCTATTTAATAGTTATCGACGAAGGGATGATGTTTCTCGGATTTTTTTTTAATTATTGAATTTTTAACTACAAAAATTTATTTCTAGGACGAAATTATAAACATTTCGTTTAAATACTGTATCGTGGGAATCTGAGAGAATCTAATAAATTTCACAAGTTAAAACATTTATTAGCGACGAAATTTGTAGATCAAATTCTCAAAAACAGCTTTCAATTCAACTAATTTAGATTTTGTTATTCTAATTGCTTGAACGTACAGTATTCGGGAAATACAGACTTCAATCGAGCAATAACTGATGAGGTAGCCAAGAGTTTATTGCTAATTTGACTGATATGCTCCTTAGATACGTCTCCTCAGAATGACGGACCAGACGCTTGTAGTCCAGACGAGTAGCTGCCCACTGATCCTGCTCATTTTCTTCACATGACAGAACGATTCGACTTTTCTATCTTTTCGTATTTTCCTAGCTTTGAATGAGATAGTGAAATGTTGATTTCCTGGGAAAATATCAACGTGACACCTACAACACATTGATTCCTAACTTATCTATCACTTCATATCGTGTGGACAAAACACTTCATCACACAGCTCAGTTGAATTTGTCCGTAATAGCCGCTTTGTACAAATTAGACATCATTTTGCAAAACCGATATCCCCAACAGATTTATGTTTATCTCTGTTCCGAAAGCGTTTTCTAATATAGTGAAGCTTCAAGTTATTCCTCCAGTGTCCGAAAGGTTTACTTCACTTGAGCCCCCATATCGAACAAAGGCCACTGCCAATGACAATGTATTCCAGACACTGTCGGTCATTTAAGAAGGGTACAAAAATATTCGATTTTCGATACATTTATAATGTTCCCAGCTTACAGGCGTAGTGACTTGACACACTCTTGCCTAAACTCTGTGTTGTATACAGCATAAATAATTGCATTGACGAATTTAGACACCGTGAATATATATAACGACGCCCTCTCTAAGGCTGGTATAACCGAAAAATGCTCAGCGTTGTACTGCCAGTCGACAAAAGCCTTAAATGTGCGCACACACAGAAGCGGCATCCAACAAAGAAAATATAGCCCGGTTATTAGAGACACCGTGCGCGTGGCTTTGGATGATCTGGTTGACACCATCACAATTGCAGACGACGATTCTGAATATGAAATGCGGGGCAATGGTTGGTCAGTTATTCTTTTCGCCTGTTTGTGGATTCTGATGTTGGAGACCATAATAAGAACAGCGGATGGTAAAAAGATTGCACCAACCAAGATGTACATCCATAATAGCGATTCTAACTGACACATCTCAAGATGAGGGGCGTACTGGTAGGAGCTGGTGCCAGTCAGAGGTAGGGCGGTGATCAGCGCCAAATATATCCAACAAGCAGCTATGACGCATTTACAGCGTCTAATAGTGACAAGGGCGCGATATTCCAGCGGTTTACAACAAGCGATGCAGCGATCCACAGAGATGACGGCTAAAAGAAGTAGTTCAGTACATCCCAGACAGGTGCTTATGTATCCATAAAAACTACATGTGTGGAGCCCGAACTGCCAACATCCTTGTATCGTCGTCTCTAAATTAAATAAGCCTATAACGGCGCCCTGCAGCAGATCTTCCAATGCCAATGCGGCAACGAGGTAATAGGAAATGCGATGAAGCAATGGTCTACGGTAAATCGTCAATAAGACGAGGAAGTTCCCCACCACGGCCAACAAACATTCAATCACAACCAATAAGGTCAGAAACACTTTCCACCCATCAGACAGTTTATAATCACCGGTAATGTTCACTTGCGCGCACTTTTCATTCATCACAGTGATACTGATTATGCAACATATATGGACCTATTTACAGCGACAGTGTATTGTTCTATGACGCACGTTGGTAGGTATACTACTCCTAATCAAAAGGAACTATATTTTTATGCAAATTGGCATCTCAGCTTCAGCATGCTCGGTTTGTTGGACAAGGAAACACATGAACATTTGACGTCACAAAGAGGGATGAGTAATCATGCCACACCACGGCGCATCTGTACAGGAGAATAGGAACTTATTTTGTTCCCTGGACAAAGTGTTCTGTTGATCTTTCTTAATTCTTAAAATCCAGTATCAACCTGCACGATTGCACTATTCAGCCTGTCCTATTCGAAATGATGTACTCGTCATATATGGTAGAATTCATCAACTGGCCATGGGCCATGACAGTGTTTGTCAATGCGTTAGCTTTCATTGTCACTCAAGTATTCTACTCAAGCATTGTCTAGCTATTTCCTGTTCTCTCGCACTTGATACGTTCACATGCGTATAATATCTACCTCACAGACAGTTCCCTGTAGCTTCATACTGAATTATATTGTTTTGCGTAGAATGTCGTGGCTCGACTGATCTGATATGTTGACATTTGGATTGTGGCTCTCGGACGAGAATATATGGACATTAATTTCCTAATATGCTTATTTTGAAGAACCAGGCGTTCCTATGTTGGCACATAACATATTAAATCTATAGCTTGATCGCTGATTAACATATATTGGGACAGCGAGTTTCATTAGACACCTTCTATAGTAAATATTTATAACTGAAAGCGTTTTATGGTCGATCAAATTACGCTGTATTTACTTTCCATTAGTAGCTCTGATCAGTCGATTATCTGGGTGTTTAGATGTGACACTATTCCGCAACTGTTTCTGGAAAAACCACGGTGCAATACTTTCATGCATCCCTGTCAATTAGCGGCACAAGGTTGATGAATTTATATTCGGCAATAGAAAAGAGGCATGTGCTGTTTTAAATCTGCCACACAATGGCAAAGCACACGACAAATCCAAGCGGAACAAGATACTGCTGGTAAATCGACTTCCGAAATCCAAAACGAACGGAGTTGCGTAAATACAGTGAATCCTTGATTCGTGTTCACCTGGGGAAAGTCCATGGTCGGTTTATTAGGTTAGCTCAGTTAGTTTAAGGTAGCGACAAACCTGACGATAAGCACAATAACGCGATTATTAACGTAGCCGTACAACCTGGAACGAAAAAAGCCGCGATTTACCGACCATGCACAGCAGTTAAATTTTCGTTCATTTTATAAATACAAAAGCCGCTCAACAAACTGAAAGCAACTCAGATTATCAAATTAATATAGAGAAATGTTAGTTTCGATACAACATTGCAACAAATATACATCTAATATTATTTCTTCTTACACCATGACGACCGATTTTTGAGCACTGCATTTCCTAAACAATCCATTCCTAAATCTGCTGGCAAAGTTACACGTCAAGTTGAAAGTTGAGTTTAAAGAGACACACATACTTCGATCTGAGAGAAATGCAGTATATCTAATCTAAATCATCAAGTATCCTAATTCCGAATTTTTCAAATTTGGCAACAAACTGGTGGAAGAATACGATCGTTGCTTGCAGGGTGGTACATGTATGCACTAAAAAACTACATACAAATGCATGTGAATAAAAACAAACGTCAGTGAATCGAAATGTACTAGAGAATATTGATTGTGTTACGGTTGAAATGATTGAAAACTGTTGAGTGCTCTTCTTCTGCTGGACAGTAGCTTGTATATTTCACATTTTGGCAGTGCCGAAGTGACAGGTATTGCTACCGTCCACTACTGCTATCGACAGACGCCCAACCAATCTTTAGTCTGAGCTTCCTCTGACCGTTGGCCAACGACGACAGATAGTATATTATGCAGATATTGCATGCTGTGAGGTGTGATATAACGATTTGTCAGCTCGAGGTTTTCGCATTCGTTGAACATCACCTTCGAGAGCTGAAATATCGTGATATCACACCTCACAGGATGCAATATCTGTTTCATTATACCGAAAACCACACCCTATAAACAATACAAATAGACTTACAGTGTAAAAAGAAAAACGGTCAAATCTTCATCAGTTGGTAACGTAAAACGCTTTCCTTCTGTACACGCCATCGCGATTACAGCGGAATGACAGCACAACAGACGACAATGCTAGAAAGTGTCTGTTCACGGGCGATAACTGCGCGAGATCGTGTGACATTGCCTCTGCCATGTGACGTCAGCGCGTGATCGTATGATATCGGCGCGAGATCGTGGGACATCATATTGACGAGCTGTTCACAAGACATCGAGAATTGCGGAATATCACGTGATAGTGTCTCAACCAATTAAAATAAACGAATACACAGTGAGGTATAATAACACGATTTGTCAGCTCGATACAAGTGATTACAACTCGCGCTGCGCTCTCGTTGTACATCACTTGTCTAGAGCTGACAAATCGTGATGTCACATTCGAAAAAAAAGTAGACTTTATAATCACGTGAATCAGGATGTTACGGTGAAAAAATGCATCTCTTGTTCAACACTGCGCGACAGTGGTAGATTTCAAAACGCTGTGTCAAGATCGACTGTTCGATCTCGGTAGTAACGTCGGCTTCATTGCCAAATAATTTGGAAGAGTTACGTTCTCAGTGATCTTACGTACCTTTTGAATAGATGCCGAATTTATTTTAGTCAGTACAAAACCGCATTCACTAATTTCTATCACCGACGGACCGACGACCCATCAATCTTCGTTTCGGGGAGTATGTTTGGGGCGCGCGCTATGGGAGGCAACTCTTGGTTCACCAGATGTCGCCGTGGAACAATTGTCATGTTCAACGCTCTGCCGTGGTACATGACATTTATTTAACGGTAAGACAAGATATGAGTACATCATCAGTGAACATCACGGTTTGTAGAATGACACGTGACAGGCTGTCAACCAATGAAAACAGTGTGAATTTACAGGAGGTGTAATAATATAGATTGTCTCTGTGGTAGGCATAAGACAATCTATATTATTATACCTCATGTAAATTCGTTATGTTTTCATTGGTTGACAGCCTGTCACGTGTCATTGAACAAACAGTGATACTCCACGAAACGAAGATTGATGTGTTTATACGTCGGCCCGTCGGTGATAGTAATTAGTGAATGTGATTTGGTGATTGACTGAAATAAATTTGACATCTTGTGTAAAGGTACGTATAAGATACTGAGAACGTCACTCTTCCAAATTGTGCGACAAAAACGCCGAGGTCGAATAGTCGATCTGTTTTGAAATCAACAATGGTCGCACAGTGTTGAATACGTTATGCATATTTCTCCATACTATCCCCATTCACATGATTATAAAGTCTCCATTTTTGTTCAAATATGACATTCGGTATAATAAAAAATGGTAAAGTATTACATGTTGTAGCGTGGGACATGACGATGCGCACTCGTTGTACATCACCTTTTCTCGAGAGGACAAATCGTCATGTCCCACGCTACAGCATTTAATATTTATATAATATACTATCTGTCGTCGCTGGCCAGGGGTCAGAGGAAGCTCGGGCTAACCAATCTTATGCCCGGAAATGACTGCCAACCGATATACCGCCGTGGTGACAGTTTCGGTCTCTATCTGGACGCTCGTCGCACATATTCACTCTTGTTACAGTTGGTAATGAATATATTTCTCTAATATCTCTCTCGTACAGATATACTGTCTATATCCAGGCGATTGATAAATATTGTGGTTGCTCTGAGAAAAATGTTATGTTATGTGACGCTGGCAGGTACATAATGACCGTCAAGACACGTTCAGTAACATCCGCGCGTAGGGAATTTAGCCATGTGCTGTTTGCGACTTTGAAAATATTCTGTGTAGAATTCTGTGTGTGGGCAAATGTTTTCCATGCGACCACCATAATGAAGATACAAGATAAGCGGTATATACTACATGAGCAGAACATGATGCGTTCAAATTGAAAATAATCTGATGAGTCTAGACAATAGTTCGCTGAAACGCACAAATACGGTAACGTTTGTCCATCCGGAAACATGAGAGCTACCATTTCAAATGAGATGCCGAAACTTGCCATATACCCCTACTGCTGCTCCTGGTATAATCCATATGCTTTTTGGCGATTTCTTGTCTGGAAGGAATTCATTCCGACTGAAATAGTGATTTTCCTTCATATTAGTTTTTAACCCTACCAGGCAAAATGGCCCACCTACCAAACTTTCTGTGCTATCTCCGGAACGACAAAAAACAAAGAGCTGAAACTCCGTGACTTTATATTGGGGTCATTTTGAGCGTTTTTTAATAATCCCCCGAGCAGAGGATCATGGGTAAATTCAACATGGCGAGCCACGTCGAGTACCAGAAAAGTGATGTTTTCGTCATATTTCTTCAACATTTCTTCATAATAAAATCATTAACAACAATGATCCATTTATATATTGTGGAATGCTATAACCCGCTAATCTCAGTAAAATATACATTACTTGGGTGCGCCGGTGAGAAGGCTAAGAAAGTCCAGTAGCTATTAAAGCGTGTCCGCCTCCTATCTTTTAACCCACTTAGGACACTTTTCTTCAAACTCGGGACAATAGGATAGAATATGAGAAGGGACATTAATCACTAAGATATCCTCAGCCATCACACCGGCACCAAAAATCTATAGGCCTGGCAGGGTTAACCCTATCTTGTTAGGGCGATCTGAGGTGTGTCGCAGTCAGGTCGCCCTCTCCACCCCACCGATTATTCCTTATCCTTGATGATGAAGAGTTGAAACTTACCATTCTATATAATGGAGCCAAGCCCTACAGCACCAGCAAATACCAATCCAAGATGGCTGCACTGATGACACCACAACAAAAAATAGAAAAAAGGAAGATAGTTTTTTAGTTTGTTACTTTCGTCCACAAGGTCGCCATACTGCACTTACCATGTAACTTCAGTGCCCGCAGCATAAAGAAAACACACTCTCAATGCCTACGGTACAAATTTGGCCGGTAAAACATGGGAATTTTCAAGTGACCTACCACATCAGCCAGTAGCTGTGAATATCAGAAACAGAAGCTAACCTAAACAGCAGTTCAAGCTCTTACTTGTTAGACATCATGCACGGGATCCTAACTAATGCCACAAACTCTGCGCTTCTTCAGGCAAACGCAATTTAACACACGAGCTTTCGACCCTCGTACCGGGGCCTTTATCAAGTGAACTTTTCTATATTATAAATTATTTTATGTTCACTCGATGAAGGCCCCGGCAAGAGGGACGAAAGCTCGTGCATTAAATTACATTACGTGAAGAAGCTCAGGGTGTGTAGTATTACTTTATTTTTGCATATACGAAAATATTTTGTGCTTTCCCGTAATATGTGAAGAAGAAACGGTTGACTATTTGTATGTGCACAGCTGAGTAATCACTACATGAACCAATTGCTCAGAGTTGCCTCCCGTTTCTAACAATGACGTTCGCCAGCTGGCGTCGCTCCAGTGTCGCCAGTGATGTCACATGATTGTGGCAACGTGAATTTATCAGAAAGCCACAAGGAAGTCAACGACAGACTATTCTTTTCTGCTTAAAGAACACACATGTACGTACAAGTAATTTTAGGGTAGTAACTATACTTGTATATTCTGTATCAAGTTGTCGCTTCAAACAAAGTGGATATGAATAGTTGCTATTGGTTTATTAACAATTATTTACCGTGTTTTTCAAAGACCTGTTTCAAGTAGTTAGACGTCCGTTGAAAAATGGACAACACTGAATCTTTGTAAGTTTCTAGATATTTCAAGCCGAGCTTACCACCATCGCCACAAATGGCTCACATTGATGAAGTATGTGGCGGGATAGGAGGGGCTGGGGAGGTAACACTGATATTTTTTCTTAGCAAACAAGAACATTGTCTGTTGTGTAGTTTCAAAACATGTAATGGTAACTCCATGTTATGAGTTCCAGTGTATTGACCGCCATATACTCGCATTATTGAGGAGTAGTATATTATGAATATACTTTGCTAATCTCAGCGCCCATTAGGCTGTGAGAATCACAAAACAATGTAAGATAGAATGGGATAAGTTGTATTTTCTGAGACTGGCGATACATATATGATGACTATGGTGATTGTGACGGGAAGATGTTTGTGACGTCACGATGTTTGGAACGTTACCTCGCCTCGCAACAGTGTGACGTAGCGTCATGAATTGTCCGTCGACTTGACGATGATGCAGATTCCTATATTTACCCATGAATATACCTTTAATTTGTGGATTCTGAACAATACCAAGCCTTAAAACTGCTCTAGTTGTTGCGTTTTAACTGATATACCGGTACCAGCATATGATATAGGATGTAAACTGTCCCATGTTATCCTTTGACGGTGACGCTGATGCGCGAAGGGACGTCATTATTATAACGCAACGTAATAACTCATGAACCAGTTTTCGGAAGAATAGTCTTGAATCTCCTATGATCACGAAATTGGGCAGATTTCAACTATTGATAACCGGTGTAAATACGGTGAATGTGAATCAAATTATCAAAGAAAGGACCATTAGCCTTAAACTGATGATAATAGTGACAATTTGAAGTCGAAAATAGTCCAGTTATTACTGATTAAAAACATTTTCCACACTGTAGCCCAGGTTAAGATGCAGAAAATTCGAACCACAAATTGAAGCCGGGGATACCGCGTCAATGCACCTGTCGATGCGCCGGGGCGGATTAGGCTCTTTATTTCGCAGAATTACAGTCTGGTCATATGAAGCATACATGTCCTGTTTGGTATACTAACTTGAGTAACATGTTGGACTCCAATTGTACAAGTATTGATGTAGAACTAAACCCCAGGTGAACACCCCACATACCCTTTTGAAATTCTGTTTTTTTGACTTTTTCTCAGATTCGATGGATGCACCCAAATTTTCACCTGCTCCTGACGGTATTTTGATATTTGACAATTAAGTACGAAAATGACGATTCAAGCCGCTCGACCACCTGAGTTTGTCATGCCGACTATCTGGATGGGCATTATTCTCTTGCTGGACGGCCCAGATGCTCAACCACCTAAGGTAGCAGCACTCCACATCGCAATGTATCTTAATCCTACCAGGCCTGGGAAGAAGGAGCATTCTACTCTCTAAAAAAAGTTGAGTGAAATTTCACTCAAGTAAGAGTGGAAATTCATCCCACTCAAAACTTGAGTGAGATTTTCACTCAACTTGAGTTACTTTTCACTCAACTTGAATTAAATGCACTCAACTTGAGTGACATCCACTCAAGCATAAGAGTGGAAATTCATCCCATTCAAGTTGAGTGAACTTGAGTGGTTTTAACTCAAGTTGAGTGAAAAGTAACTCAAGTTGAGTGAAAAGTAACTCAAGTTTGAGTGAACAGGAACATTTCACTCAAACTTGAGTGGAACAGTTCACTCAAGTTTTTTTAGAGAGTATCCTATCTCCGAAACGATACAGAATTGAGGGATGACACTCCGTGACTTCATAGATTATAATATCGGGGTCATTTTTAGTCTATTTGGATATACTTCCAAGCAGGGGATGATGGGTAAATTCAAAACAGCATCATTGTTTGGCCCCAAAAATTGATGTTTTCGTCACTTTCTTCAAAATATTAACTTTTTACGAATGGTACTTTGCGGGTTCAGAATGGATGCACTTGATCTATTTTCAAAGGTAAATGAAGTCTTAATAATTAATGTGGATATCGGCACTGTATATGTTTGGTAACGCGAGACAAATTGAGCCAGATTCCCCGTCATTCTTTGGCTGCCTCAAGCGAGCCTCTAAATCTAATTAATTCCAGATTGAGAGCGCCATCTCAAACGTGGCAGCGGACACAATTTTGTTACCAGACATACATTTGCCAACATGTCCGAGGTCATTTTTTGGTGGCATTTTCACAAAGAAATTTTAAATTGCAGCTCGCTACTCCTAGGGATAAAGAAAATATCTTGGGGAGGTGGATGGAGAAAACAGAAAAACATATAATCACCACTTAGAAGACAGGAGTGGTCAATTAACATACCAGTTCAATCACTAAACTTGGAAGATAGAAGTGGTCAATAGATAAGTTGAAAGTAAACAGTCTCCATTTTCAATTTACTGTCTCCATTCTACGCAAAACGGAAATGGAAAACTCAGCGAATTTTCATATATGTTCTTCCTTTTCATCTCTATAATGAAAATTGAACGTTAATTTTCAATTGTTGATATTATTAAACAAAAGAAGACAAATGGAAAGCTGTACTCGGCCCACACCCGGTCTGCATGATGTCCATATTATTATATTTTAGAGGTTTTTTTTTAGAGATATTTAAGTTATGGTTTATCACTGGTACCGTGGTTCATACGAAACTAAGAAATAATCATATGGAATACCGGGAAAAAATCTTGTGGAATACTGAGAAATAATCATGCATGTGGAATGCTGGCAAATATGTGGAAAACTGGGAAATAATCGTGTGGAATACTGGGAAATAATCATATTGGAACCTGAAATATAATCATGTACATGTGGAATACTGAGAAATAATCATACTGGATGGTTTGAATTACAGAGCAATTGGATACCGTCATCAGTGCAAGGAGAAAATCAAGGTTCTCCAAGGTATTGCTTTGTCAGTGTTCTTATAAATGTTGTTTATATATCTGTATATTCTTAATATTCAACCTGGGTTCTCTTCATATCTAAGCGGTGCGATTATGATGCTGAAAATCGTATAATTGTGCTACAATTACCCTAGAATATAGAACTGGATGATATTTTATCAACATTGGTCAATGCGTAGTTGCAATGAGTCATTATTTTTGGAAGAATTGTATATAACTCTTATTTACACAACTTGAATCGTTCTTTCCGGTAAGCTGCAATTTATATAAGATATGTATAAATTTTGCCATATAGATCTGGGTCAATTTCAGGAAATCTCACGTCAGGCAATTTTTGACAGTTGAATCAAATGCACTTTAAAACCTCCATTGACTCAAGTGCTTGCCTTTCATAAAAGTTCACTAACCCCAAATTTGGTCCGACGTCCCTTGAAAATCGCCCTTGAAATAAAAATGAAATTGAAATGACCAGTATGATAGGAGATGGTGTCGATAAATAGAGTCTTCTTCGTGTGCCTGTGCATCATAATGCACGCATGGGTATCTTTGTTCATCTCATATAGATCACAAAATGGCACAGAAAGATTAATTTGGCACCTACATGTAGTCAAGTGCGAAAATCGCCTTTGGAAAAAGAACAAGTGACGTTCCATCAGCCCCTGGCACAAGTATCTCTCCGAAGCGATATGTACTGGGACGAACGGAAAATTGAGAGCTGAACTTGTTTTATTTGTTAGTCTAACATAAATTGGGGTCATACTTCATTGGTCGTGTTACACCTGAAGTCAATTTACAGCTTTATGGCAGTGCTCTGAAGACTGGCGCATTCATGATTTATATTTCTTTATTTTCAGGTGACACTGAACCAGCCTGTAGAGCTTGGACTCAACGTCAAACTGGCCAAGTATACTTTTGGACACAAAGAAGGTACCAGATAACAGAATGTATAAGACACAGGACACTGATACCAAATCGGCCGTTGTAGACCTTACGTCCGGCGTTATTGAAACTAATCGGTGTTACTGAAACTTGTTATCTACTAGCCCCACGTTAAATGTGCCAGTTTCAATGCCAAACTTATAACAAATTTCTATGTCATACAGTAGATCGGGAAGAATTCTTTAATTTGTACTGTACAAATGCGCCCAATGAACGTATTATTGAAAAAGGTCAACGCATGGATCTTATCTTCATATCCACCGAACAGCAAGTCGGGAGAATATTACTATAATCATTAATTGGACGACAGGAGAGGTCAATATATATATAATTACTTCATACCTGGAAGACATAATCGACCAATATATGTATTACTTTAATCATTACTTCGAAGACATAAGTAGTCAATAAATATTCTAGTATAATCACGATCAATAATCACGACAATCAATAATAAGTCAACTTGTCAAGGATGATGGAAAGATTTGGTTTTCAAATCATTTTCAGCGACTTATAACCAGGATGAAATTCCGAGTCGTGTGGAATTTTGTTTGAAATTGTTCATGTCCGTCGGGGCTGGTAACAGCACAAACCAAACTTCGAACGAAACAATGTCGAAGGTCGCTAAATTTTACTTTACTGTTTCACTCTGCAAAAAAAAAATTCATTGTATTTTTCTAGTTTGAATTGTGGTCGAGAACAAGAGGACAGTGATGGAAAAAATTGATTTTCTTAAAAAAAAAGAAAGCAGAATAATGCTGAGTTATGAGAAATCGTTTTGTGAAATACTTCAGGGAATGCTGAGAAATGATCATGTGGAGTGATTTAATATCAGAACACCTGGAGCAAATCAAGGAGACCCCAAGGAAGTCAAGGTTCTCCAAGGCATAGCAGAAAAGTAAATGTCGTCTATTGCTATATATTCTTATTGATTCTACTACGAGACGTCATCATGTCTGACCAGAAGTATATTGCATGATTTACCTCGTCACCGGGACAGAGTAAAAATTAAGAGCTGACCTTGTTTTATTTGATTGATTAACTTATATTGGGATCATGTACCCTGCCTCGATGCAGATTTTAAACAGATAAAAATTGGCTTAATTCATGAATTATATTTGTTTACTTTCAGGTGACACTGAACCAGCCTGTAGAGCTTGGACTCAACATCAAACTGGCCAAGTCTACTATAGGAAGCAAAGAAGGTACCAGACAACAGAATGTACAAAACACATGCCGTCCGCGGTTATTGAATTAATCAGCTTTACTGAAACTAATCAACTGATATCATTCAACTTTTTAGTTGATAACCCCAATTCAAATAGTATGATAGACAAACATGGGGTTCTTCTTTAATTCGCAAATTTGAAATGCGCCCATTGAAAGCATTCTTGGAAAGACACGTCAACTCCTGGATCTTATTTTCATATCCACAGAACAGCAGGTTGGGTGAGTAATGTTATAATCGTCAATTGGGCGACAGAAGCGGTCAGTAGATTTACTAATTGGATGACGGAACCGGCCAATAGATGTATTAGTTTAATCATTACTTGGAAGACAGAATAGGTCAATAAATATTCTAGTATTATCATGATCAATAATCACGACAGAAGAAGTCAATAGTAATTTCAATGATGATGGAAATATTTGGTTTTCAAATCATTTTCATCGACTTACAATCAGATGAAATTTCGAGTCCTGTGGAAAGCTTATTTGAAATTGTTCATGTCCATTGGAGCTGGCAACAGCACAATCCAAATTTGAAAGGAAAAAATATATTATAAAAAAAAAAATAATTATATTTTGCTGTCCCATTCTGCTAGAAAAAAAGCGAAAATTGTCACTTCATTTTCATTGTATTTTTTCTATTTTGATTTGTGGTCGAAAACAATGAGAAAAGGATAGAATATTTTCAAGTAATTATTTTGTTAAAAGAAATTGGAAGATTGGAGGACCAGGTTTTATCGGAATCAGACCCGTCGTCCACCTGTATGGTATCCCCATACGTTATGAGTTTCTTCCTGATAATAATAATTTCACAATTTAGCTACCGTAGTTCATACGATATGCATATATCACTTCAGTTTTTGAGGCAAAATACTGAATAATCATGTTGAATGCCGAAAAATAGTTTTGTGAAATTCTGCAGGGAATGCTGAGAAATAATAATGTGGAATGGTTTCAATTTCAGAAAACCTGGCTCAAATCAAGGAGGAGACCCAAAGGAAGTCAAGGTTCTCCAAGGTATATTATGATACTATTGTTACTATAAACGTTGTCTATTTCTATATATTCTTATTGATACTCCTACGAGACGTCAAATCATGTCTGGCCAGGAGTACATTGTATGATTTACCTCGTCACCGGGACAATGGACAAATTAACAGCTGAACTTGTTTTATTTGACAGTCTAGCATATATTGAGATCATGTGCCTTGCCTCGAGGCAGGGTTTCGACAGATACAATTACTGCACTGGTCATGTTACACCTGAAATCAGCTTACATCTTGATGGCAGTGACCGGAAGCTTAGCTTATTTCTTGAATTATATTTCTTTACTTTCAGGTGACACTGACCCAGCCTGTACAGCTTGGACTCAACATCAAACTGGCCAAGTCTACTATTGGGCAAAAAGAAAGTACCAGATAACAGAATGTACAAAACCGATCATGCTGAATCGACCGTTCTGGAGCTTACGTCCGAGGTTATTGAACTAATCGGCGTTATTGAAACTGATCAACTGGTATCATTGAACTTCTCATTGAATGTATTCTTACTTTCATAGATGTATTAGCTTAATCATTACTTGGGAGACAGAACCGGTCAATAAAGATTATATAATCATGATAAATAATCACGATTGAAGTAGTTAATAGGAATTTTCGATGACGTTGGAATAGATTCGGTTTTCAAATCAGTTGAATCGACTTATAACCATATGAAATTGCGAGGCGTGTGAGAAACTTGTTTTAAAATTGTCCATGTTCTTTTGGGTTTGTAACAACACAATTCAAACTTGAAAGGACACAGTTTCCAGCGCTGCTAAATTTAATTTTACTGTCCCATTCTGCTAAAAAAGCTACTAAATTCGAAAATAGTCAGTTAATATTCATTGTATTTTTTCCTATTTTCATTTGTGGTTGAAAACAAGGAGAAAATGATAGAAAATTTTTAAGTTTTGAATTCGTTAAAAAAATGAAGATTTTAGGACCAAGTTTTATCGGAATCGGATCCGACTCCAAACCTGACAGCGACTCAGCCTGCATGGTATCTCCGTTATGATATATGTTATGAGTTTCTTTCTAATAGTCATAATTTCACAGTTTATGGTATCGTCGTTCATACGATATGCTTATATCGCTTCAGTTTTTAGGCAAAATACTGAGAAATTTTCATATGGAATACGGAGAAACAGTTCTGCGAAATTCTGCAGAGAATGCTGAGAAATGATTATGTGGAATAGTTTTAATTTCAGAACACCTGAATAAAATCAAGGAGACTCCAAGGAAGTCCCGGTTCTCCAAGGTATAGTATAATGATATTGTTACTATAAACGTTGCCTATTTCTATATATTCTTGTTGATACTACTACGGGACGTCAACATGTCTGGCCAGAAGTATATTGCATGATTTACCTCGTCACCGGGACAAAGTAAAAATTAAGAGCTGAACTTGTTTTATTTGATAGCCTAACATATATTGAGATCATATACCCAGTCCTCGAGGTCGGTTTTCAACAGATAAATATTACTGCACTGATCGTGTTACACATGAAGTCATGTTACATCTTGATGACAGTGCCCGAAACATTGGCTTATTTCGTGAATTATATTTCTTTACTTACAGGTGACACTGAACCAGTCTGTAGAGCTTGGACTCACCGTCAAACTGGCCAAGTCTGCTATAGGAAGCAAAGAAGGTACCAGATAACAGAATGTACAAAACACAGCATGATGATATATTACCGACTCGGTCGTTCTGCACCTTACTTCCTGTGTTATTGAAACTAATCAGCATTATTGAGACTAATCATCGGGTACAAATCAACTTATTAGATACTAGACCAAAGTTAAATATTGCCAGTTCATTGCTAATCGCAAATGTCCCTGTTATACAGTAGATCGGGACGAATGAAGTTAGATAATACAGAAGTAGAATATTCTTGTTTAATTTGTAACGTTTAAATGCGCCCATTGAACGTATACTTGAGAAACCTGAACTGATGGATCTTATTGTCATATCCACAGAACAGCGAGTGAAATACTGCAGAGAATGCTGAGAAATAATCATGTGGAATGGTTTGAATTTCAGAGCACCTGGATAAAATCGAGAAGGAAACCCCAAGACAAACAAGGTTTTGCAAGGTAGTATAATGCTTTTGTTTGTATCAAAGTTGTCTTTTCGATATATTTATATTGATTTCATATCGATACTACTCCGAAGATAACCATTTGTTCTTTTAATCTCTGTAACTTGGAGTTTGGATGACCGATTGCCAGGGTTCGAAATTTCGGTGATTTTATAGAATTTAAGTTATAGCTCGATAGACTCGTCCTCTCCATCCCCTATCCTGCGGTGACTGAATTACTTATTTTCAGCTTAATGTCCAATATCAGAATTTCCTATTTGTCCAATAGGTGTGACGTTGATGCTGAAAATGGGGTTATTAACGTCCTATCATGCATTTCAGTAAAAAGCAAACTGGTCGATTCTGATTAGTCATCAGCAGAACTATTACGGGGATTTTCATGGGCATTTGTCGTACTTGAGGTTGAAGTTTGTAATACAAAAATGACCGTTGGACGTATTCTTCCATTTTGTCTGCCACATAATTTGTCCATCATTTACATGTATTTGCATGGTTAGAAAACTTGCCAAATATCTGGAATCTGAAAAATCTGAAGAAAAAAAAAATCCGATAAATCGCCACATCTCAATCTCTAACCCGTTAGGGTTAATATTTAAATGTCCATATTTATACCAACAGGCCAGTAGTTTAATCACGAAGGACCGAGATTTGGTTTCCACTGTCATTCCGAACAATGAATCCATGAGTAAGTATTCAGTAATGAAATATTTGCCGGTAAACAAACTAGATTATCAGAAATAAAATATAAAGGGAACAAATTGGAGCGATATGCAAAACATAATAAATCTTCCAGTTTTCTGTACTGCAAAGCTGAAATATACCATTTAATTGCTTAGATTCAAGGTACATTATCTCATTTGACACAACGTATGGTTGCTTATTATTGTTCATGTGTATATTTTTTCACTTTCCAGAATCTCTCGCCGCATTACTTGTTGAACAAGTGTTGACCCGGGCGAAGGAGCAGATTGATGACGGGGATAAAGAAATTCTTAACGAGGTACTGTTCATCAATGCTATTATTTCTGCTATAAGCTCTTCTTGAAATAACAAAAGTATTTTTTGAATGGGATATATACAAATACAAAACTTTCTATGGGGGAAAAGACAAATGAATGGATATTTCTAAATAAGGAACAGAAGTATCCATTTGACTAATAATCTGATTTCAAATATGATGTTATGTCTTGCAAACATCTATTAAGGCCTCGGAAAAGGATCCCGCCGATGTGGAGGATGTGAAGAGTAAGTGATGGATTTCAATTTCACACGTTATACACGTATGGTAAACTAACTAAGAAATACTAACGTGATTTCGTTTTAATTACGTGTAGTCGCCTTTGAAGCTCGTAACAAACCAATAGGTGTAGCGTATATGGCAAAATGAAATCTATAGCTCGGTCATTATGTTAGTTACGGGATAAGTCAACACGCCTATCGGTACGTCGACGGCAGAAACAAAAGAATATTTTATGAGGTCACTCTATGTGATTGTGTCTATGTAAAACGAACTAAATATATTAAATTTTAGACCGGAAAAACGAAATCCGCCTTTTACAGGTGTTATATTATAATATCATAGATCAATGTAAGCCATCAGGTAGATCTTGGCTTGTTGTGCACTTTTAAAGAAATTCCATGTGGATCCAAAAGTGGATTTGTTTCAGGCTATAGATTCGTCTTAATGGACAGACCTTCACTGATGAGCAAGCCGTTGCACTACCATCAGAGCATTTATTCGAGTATGTTTTGACAATAGAAAATTTCTTTCAGATGCAGCCAGTGTACAT
This sequence comes from Hanleya hanleyi, assembly GCA_036873755.1. Lineage (NCBI taxonomy): Eukaryota > Metazoa > Mollusca > Polyplacophora > Lepidopleurida > Hanleyidae > Hanleya > Hanleya hanleyi. The sequence goes on from JAVTVY010013411.1 coordinate 42,492, forward strand.
ATAAAGCTCGTGCAACTCGCAATCCCTGCTACCAGCTGTTTCTTTATTGATATGTACATAACGGATTAACAATCTATGTTCAATTTGTCAATTTCAGATGAAAAACTGGATGATTGTGTGGGTGATGTCGTGGCTACTATCCCTACGGACAACCGTATAAAAATGGTCACCCAACTACCCACAGACCCCTCACCCCCGCCAAACGGCAGATTCTCAAAGGTTAGTAGTCATGGTCACAGCTCCCAAAACAACTAAAACGATTGTTCTAGATTGCCAAATGTAACTAAATTGCGTTGAAATTGATTTCATATTATCTGCAAAGGACGTGATGCGTTTTAGCGCCGCTTTGGCCCCACGAGGTGCGGTATAATTGCCAAAAATTAAATATTAGCTATGACCTAGATTTGTTTCATTGCCATTAATAACATTTTATTGTATACTCGGAATAATTCCAATTAATTGAGTCGTATGATTCTCGAATAACCAGGCCGTGAAGTATTGTGTTTGTGCAAAATCGCTTTCTTGAGATCGAAAATTGACCGGAACTAGCTCGGACTACAACTACCTGATGATCAAATCATCAAATGATCATTGCATATAAATCCTGTGTTGGTTTTGGTCACTAGGTCATGGCTCCTTTTTTCGGGAATCATAATACTCAATTAAGACATCATTATAAGACCTTACAATTATTCTGAACCTACAAGGAAACATTGTTTTCGATTTCGGTCGAATAATTTCTCTTTTACGCAATATTTAATATTTGGCATCCAAATGCACAACATCATGAGGGCCAAATCCTCTCTAAAACGCGCCACGTCCTTCCTCCTTTTATTCAAGTCCGACTTCGTGATCATATTCGATCTTACCTAATCAGCTTTTAGTTTTGGTTGTCGTTGCTCTTCCAAATGATCTTGTATCGTACATCTGGATATTCACACAATACAATGGTTTGAAAGAATGTTTTCAAATTTTCCTCCACAGCTCAAGAAATTCCTGTGCTTTGCTGCAGAGGGTGAGCGTGGGACTCTAACATCAAGAGAGGAGGTACACACCGTTAGATTATTAATCAAGTTATCTAAAAAGCAAAGATAAGTTGGATCTGAGTAGTTCTTTTCAATTTAATCGAAGACATTCTTGTTATGTGCAATAAGACAGGTACATTTATATGTATGTTTAGTATCAAGTTTGCCGATTTTATTTTGTAGGATCATCGTCGGGATGTGGATGCAAACTCAAACATCGGTAAGTTTCTTGTATGCGTAGAATAGCAGAAAATACAGTGGGTTTCTTTGGAAACAGAAACTTACGTAATGGCCTGATGGGATTGGAACCCAATATCCAAGTTGATTATGAGATAAATTTTGGGAAGGTGAACGAATTTGAAGAACCCAATCGAATGAATATTTATGAGCAACCCTGTTTAAACAAAGAAAAAAGCTATATTATATTTGTTTCTCATCCAATATGATAATGCAAAGCGCAATGTTTAATAGAGATTTTGTACCATACATACCAAAGTTTCCGGTCAATCGGTATTCAAATCATATGTCCGTCGAATCAACCACCTCGTCTAATAGTACCCCAGCCACCAGTCAGATTTTTGGACCGGATTCGGGGCCTTCGCGCACATCGCCCGAAGTGACATGATATATAGTAAAATAGATGTTTGCCGAATATTTCGATTACTTTTCAAGTCTGCATAATACCTCTGTTGACCTAGCATTGAAAAGAATTATCTGGAGATTATTTCCCCTGTTTATCTGGACAGAGCATATGAAAAGAAGTTCGCTCATGTGCAAAACTGAAGGAGCTGTTCGGCCGGATTCAAACTGAACCGTACGTACGTGGGTTTTCCCCTATACGTCATAGCAACGTAGTAAATGTCAACTTCCGCTATTGGAGGCAAGGATGGGTAATGGAGCCTGCGAAATGTAGCATGCGGGAGGATGCTGTCGAATTGGTACCATAGCGAGGAATACGCCTTTTCGAAAGTGGTATCATGGTGGGAAATACGTCTGTTCTATAGTGGTACCATTGCGACGGATAAGTGTTCTCTATAGTGGTACCATAGCGAGAGTTTTGTTGTATCGAGGTTTCATAGAGAGAAATATATATTGGGAAGATAGCGAGGGATGAGTCTTTTCTACAGTGGTGTCTTTGCCGGGAATGCGCCTTTCCTATAGTAGTACCTTAGCTTTAACAGGGACTAGCCGCGGATGTACCCGCTGGTACCCCTGTAATGTAACTCAACGGGCCTTGTACACATAATATATGTGTGTATTTATGTTCGTCAATCACGCTATATGTAAGCCTATCAAAATACAGCATGCCCATCTGGTTTTCTGTAACAATAATACAGCGAGAGCATATATAGAAGAGATCTGTTTTGTCATTTTTAATGGCTTTATCATCAAAGATCTTTGGCAGTTCATTCGTGAACTTAATCTTCAGTTCAGTGGATAATATTTGTTCACCATACTTAATGATATCATTCTGCTTTGTTTAACAGTTGCCAAGCGGAGATCTTTCGTCAAGACAGTTATCAGGAGACTGTTCGGATGCGGAAGGAAACATAAGGCTGGCCAGTCTGAAGCATAAAAACATATGTTCTTATTTCTGATATATATTCTCCATTAAAAAATACATTTGACTGACACAAATGAGTAGTTTGACTCCTAGAATCGTATCTATCAATATTTTATTTCTATATGTCTGAAATACCCGAGTCTTTCCACATTTTGAAACTTTTAAGAAATAATTGAACCAATTTCAATTTTCTATATCACTTGGTATCTTTCTGTGGATGACCTGGTTCGATTTGCCAGCAGTTACGCTGTGTTTTTATCAGCTGTTCCTGTGTTTCTTTATTCATTTGAAGAAAAAAAAGAAGATTTTCTTCACAACACTCTCCCGGGTTTACTGATTCGTTAAACAGGTAATAGATCAAATGCTGCGAATATATTGTATAATAATACATATGATCGGCACAAAGATGCCATCTTTCAGCATGCCGTCAATAATCTAGACTACACCACTATATGGAATAAGTACATATCGCACCTTAAGACTTAACAGCCATGTAGCCCGACGTTAAAGAACAAAAAAACCCCTAAAAAATAAAAGACCTGGACATAGAATAAAAAAACACAGTTTAAATGGCTGCAAATCGAACCAGGCCATGAACAAATACATCAGGATAAGTAGAAAATTGCACTGGCTTATGTTGAACTGTTTACTGTTCAACCATATACTGTATATACAAGTAAATGAAATGTAAGTAAATGAAATATAGGCAAACTGTCCTTTGCAAAATATTTCAAGAAAAACAACACTGTACGAACATATTGCATGGCAATATATGATTACAATAATAGCTATTTCTGTCTGTTGCAGTGAAGAGTATATATGTCGAATTGCACCATCTGAGTGTTATTAAACAGGTTTATCGCGGATGATCAAAGCTTTAATGACACATGCTTACGCGTTTGGTGTCATATATATCTATACATATGTAAGTTCATGAATAAACCGCACTGTATTGAAAAAGTTGTTGTTTTTGACTTTTTGTACATGTGAAGTTTTTGCAGCTGAAGGACAGTTATCGTACAATATTTTATAGATTGTACAAAGATATGATTACCACTGTCTTCCGGATAAGTAGTATATTAAGGGAATTTGAAGTATTATTTCAAGTAGTTCCGGTACTTCCAGGGGCCGCTGGGGCATGTATTCTTACGCGGTGATGCGGTCGCGGGAAGAAGCCTTCGCGGACAGAAAGTAGTCCGGCGGTGCTGCGGTCGCTTCCGCTTCCGGGAGCAAGCCTCCGCGAAGAGAAAGTAGTTCCGAGACATCAAATACGCTGGAAGAAGCCTGATTCTCCGAGAATGTCCCGCAATGTCCGGGAATATAATGTCCGGTCAACTGACAATCTGGAGTTATCTCCCCCTAGTTCCAGTTTTTGCCACCAGGGCAACGCGCATGTGCTATATATATATAGGGTGCACTCCACACTTGCCACGGTTTCGTACAAAGTGGCCCCTCCCTAACTTTATAATAAAGAAGGTCGCCTGTTTTTGACAGCATGGTAATTCTTCGTCCCTCTCTACTAATTTATATCTATAGTATCACCCTGCTGGACAATCATTTTTTCAAATGAGGATATAACAGTTGCTTGCTTATCGCACCTACGCACCACTACAGAGTTAAACGTTTCCGGAATTAAATATCTGGCAGGCCTAAATCCTCATTTTCTCGGGGAACGAAAATAATGATTTTATGGCGATAAAATTTTACAAAAAACGATTAGGTCGACCCCCTGTCTTTTCCCCTTTTTAAAATGCTCGTTGGACGGAGAAACTTTCACATGTCTAACAAGAAAATCATTTCGTTTGTTTTCTCTGGATAGTAGGTCAAATTTGACACATTTTTGTACATTGTGTGGAGTTTTTCAGAAAAGTTGAGGAAGGTTTAAGGAGGATTGTCTTTCCTTTTTAATTTGAATAGCTCACTTGTCTCCTGGAATAATGGCATGAGTGTGCCCATTCGGAAGATATATACCTTTACGGCGGTTTTGTTAAATTTTTTACATATATTTAAGGCCGAAGACCCGAATCCATATCTATTTTAACCGCACGTAATTTAGGTGTGGAATGCACCCTTAATGTAGGCTCCATTGCACGGTTATACTACATGGTATCATAGCATTGATCTTGCGTATATGCTATTTGGACCTATACAGAATTACCTTTTCTTGGTTAGGTATATATGTTACGATTAGTGACCTGTATGTCCCATTATTGTCAATGTGAATGTCAAAGTGATTAATTTACAATACGGATCATACCAGCACCCTGATCTAAAGTGACTGAGAGCGTATTATTCTGGTTTTGTCCCTTTTATCTCGAAGTTTGTACTCCCGCCCCCCAATCTTTTGGAAAAGTCGGAATGAAAAATGATTGACAATTTAGCTCGAATTTCAGCTATTTTTGCGTGCATTTTGCTTCTCATACCTCATTCGGAAGCTGGTCAACCCTCCCAATCTTTGTACATGGGTTTCATTGTCACGGTCAAAAAGCATAATGCTATGATATTCTTATTGAGCTCATAAACTCGTGATTTTTTAGCGAAAGTGGCAAAAACAAAGATGGGGTAGGGGGAAAGTGATGGACGGGATATCCGATACCAAGAAATTCGCAAACACTTCCAGATTGGCATGGCGTTGAGAAAAAGAAATCTGAGAAAACACCCTAGCCTTTAAGGGTGCACTCCATACTTGCCACGGTTTCGTGCGAAGTGGCCCCTCCCTAATTTTATAATGAGGAAGGTCGCCTGTATTTGACAGCATGGTAATATTCTTCGTCCCTCTCTACAATTTATATCTATAGTATCACCCTGCTGGGCGTGATCATTTCTTCAAATGAGGATATAACAATTGCTTACTTATCGCACCTACAGTACCGCTCTCATTAAAAGTCAAGTCTTGCGCGGTAGAGGCCCAGTAGCAGTACGTTAGAGGCCCAGTACCAGCGCAGTACCAAAGCGGTAGCAACGCGGTGGTCGCACAAGCAATGCAGTAGCAACGCGGTAGGAGCACAGTAATTACTGCGCAGTCATTCTTGCATAATTACCGCGGTACGAGTACATTATTCTCGGATCACGAATGTTTATGTCTAATACAAAGATTAATAGATAACATGCATGCAAATGGTCCAGATACGGATTTCACTCAAGATCTTTTTTGTGTATCACTGTTTTCGGAGATGAGAAAGCATCTGAACAAGGATATACAATAGTCATATCACGCAGGAGTTTTCCCAAAAGATGACGACCACACCGAGTTGAAGATTTCCTTGACCATTATTCAGGAATTGTACACTCTAGAGTTATCCAGTTCAGTCGGAAATAAAAAATGGGGTCCACCCTTCGATCACCAATGGTCAAATAATCTTTAACGCAAGCCTGTTATATCCATATATATATGTTATATCCACCTGAAAGAGAATGTTTGTACCATTACTACAAGGCATATGCCATTTTTGTTGCAAAAAAAATCATTGCAAACCCCTTTACAATTGCCTCAATTTTCATAAAAATACATCAAAATGTGGAAACAATTTGTCATACACGTCCATTTTCCTTAGAGATGCACGTCTCGTCTTTCACGTCGAGCGGTCACTTTTAAATGGTTAAAAAGAAACAGGAACTTTGAACTACCCGTTTTTGCCAAATTTCCTTGCCGAAAATGAGTCATGATTCTCGTACTCACCAAAGGAGCATAGCTCAGGCTATTGAAACGTTAATGACCCGAGATATCAATAACTATAAACGTAGGAAGAAAAGACGGTTGGTCCTATTATGAAATCAGGGAAGGGCTATTCCTTTGAAACTGTGTGTACAAGTGATTATTCTCAATTTTTTATTCCTGTTCAGGTTAACCTGTGAGTGTTTTCAAGCATAGCGATAAACAGCACTTGCTTACTAACCGCCGTATTGTGGATATCAGATCAGTAGTATATAAAGGCTAAATCTAGTTAACTTGACCTTTGGCCTCTGAGATCAATGAGAGTCAATGAAAGTATATAGGGAGCAAATCGGGCCTCATTTGCCTTTGACATTTGAGTGCACTCTATCCCATGATGCGTCACAATTTCGTAGTATAAAAGCGCATTTCGAGCCCTATTGACATAATGCGCAATACGCAGAGGGGAGGTTTGTGGAGGTCACGTGGAGGTCAAGTGAGTATAGTAAACCCTTATTCAGTATCCTAAAAAGTATATAAAGGTGATTTAAACGCATACTGATCTTTGACAATGCGCATACGCGAAAAACGAGCGTAACCTGGGTATGAATGTCTTACCTATATCTGGTATCGGTATTACATCATTGTTTACATCCGGGTCTTTGAATGAAGGATAGGCATGTACTGACCTGTATCCGGGTACTTCCCATCGGGGGTTTTCCATCTTTACATCCGGGTTACATCATTTTATACATCCGGGTCTTCGGTGTGGGATCGTATGATTCAATGATAGGCATGTACTGACCTGTATCGGTGATGACGTCACTTCCGGTGTGCGTGAATCGGGCATGATCATGTTTAGACTTGTACCATTGCTCATGTTTTTCTTCCATTCATCCGAGTCCTACACCCGGGCCTGTCTTCGCGTGACTCTACATGTTTAGACCTGCACTGACTGAATTTTTTCCATTCATCCGGGTCCTTGTCTACATCCGGGTACCCTGGTTTTACATCCGGGTCATCTTCAACATGCGAGTTGTTACATTCGGTGACCGTGGAACATGCGATGAATTGAGTGTGTGAGTGAGTGGGTGAGTGAGTGAGGCGTGCCCAACCCCCGGTTTAACGCATGGACGCACTAACGATGGTGAGTGAGTGAGTGAGTGAGTGAGTGAGTGAATGAGTGAGTGAGGCATACCCAACGCCCGTGAGGCGTGCCCAACGCCCGTCTTAACGCATGGACGCACTAACAATGGTGAGTGAGTGAGTGAGGCATACCCAACGTCGATGAGGCGTGGCCAACGCCCGTCTCAAAGCCCGACAACGCCCGTCGATACGACTACGCCCATCTCAACGCCTTAACGCCCTATCTTTACGCCTTAACGCCCGTCTCAACGCCCGTCAACGCTTAGCTTAACGCTTCAACGCCCTGGTGAACTAGCTCAGAAGCTCTGATTTTCATGGAATTGCCACCAATACCTTGAAATGCAGTGACGCCCGTCAACGCCCGTCGTTACGCCTTAACGTCCGTCTCAACGCCTTAACGCCCTATTTTTACGCCGTAACGCCCGTCTCAGTGCCTTAACGAGCGATAAAGGGGATTTGAAGGAAGACTGACCTTTGACCCCTGCAGACACTCATACCTGGGCTCGTGGTCCATAGCTCGGGCATCTTTGACCTATGCGCACCATTACCATGAAAATTTGATGAATGCGTACCTTAGTACTGAAATTACATTAAAATACCATAAAGAATACATCAACATATATGAATGACAAAGGAATACTGCACGATTATTCGCAATTTATTTACCATATAATTTTCACAAAATTTCACAGCGTAATTACTCGTACAGAGTACTATTGATTTTCGGGTTGAAACAGTTAGCGTATTCGAAGGTCGTTTAGTGAACAATCACCGGTATGTTTAATAAATCCACGTGCTAAAACTCACACTTACCAGCAATTCTTCTTCGCAGTGAGATGGTTAAAAATGTAGTATAGAGTAAATGTTGAGCGCCCAACAAGACGAATCTGTGAAATCTTAGAATAAATTCGAAAGTGCCGTGTGGTGGACGTTCAAATAGGACAGCAGAATGAAATATCGCTTTAAATGGTTAGATGAATTAAATGGTTAGATAATGTAAAGAATAGTTACTATAGTATTTTTCTTATAATTAGTCGCGGGTTTGAGGGCTTCTGTAAAATCAGCCGTATGGTTAAAATCAATTTCCTTCTTTAGAACGTATATAACAAAGTTATATCTATAGAATGTCATACCACTCTCCGTGATAACTGCTACAAAACTTGAGTTTTAGAGCTTTTTTGTACTACCCGGGTTAAATGCCATAAGGGTTGTTCACGTGAATCTTCACCAATACATGGTATGTCGTCATAATCTATTCCTTTTTCTCTGGCCAAAGGGCAATAGGATGGGCGAGATGTCATTCAAGGGTTGCTCTGTTTGTCGTTTGGTTATGAAGACATGAGATTAAACTATTGTCGTTGACAAAGAACGAAAGATTCGAGAATACGGGTGGACCAGTACAGCCGCTATGTTATGCAAATGTCCTCGACACCTCAAAGATTTGGACGCCTCTCAGACACAGCATAACCGTATCACTTCAATAGTATGGTGATCTAGTTGGACCAAAAGTGTGCCCCGCATTACCTCATCAAAAGCGTGAGCGACAACGCAAAGGGTGACGTCTTCCAAAACACGATGTCGCCCTTTCGCGTCGCGTGTCGCCTTTGACAATGTTGAGTGATAGGACGACGACGTCGCTTTCATACACCAGGACGTCGTGTTATTTGTACCTATCAACTTTCTGCAGTTCTTCTTCGTACGCCTTACTGAGCAATGTCTATGTTGAAAACACTATTTTGATAGAAAAGGCGATGAAGAGAAGAACTATGTTTTCTTGTCATTCCCCACATTCTGGTGAACATCAATTCCAGCCAAACATTTACGACTGATCGGTATAGCCAATAGTTCAATTTGTAGGCAGAATTTTAATCAGTACTCTTCGATGCATCGTAGGTTTACAAATGTAATTAACGAGAGAGCAATCAAATTAAACTATACACTTACAATACCGTTGATGATGTTCGACTCTAATCGACTGGATCAATAATGGGATATTTGCTATAAAAATGTAAATATAGGTCATACGGCCATCCATAGATTACACCGTCATTGAAATAAAGATCGTGTGAAGTTGTCATTTTAATTCATGCAGTCACTCATGGAGGCATTGCCCCTGTCCGTGTGAAGGTAACATCGATTGAGGACACTTTCCCATATATAGAACTGAATAGCTCACCCCGCCTATTGCCCTTTGGCCAGAGAAAAAGGAATAGATTATGACGACATGCCATGTATTGGTGAAGATTCACGTGAACAGCCCTTATGGCATTTAACCCGGGTAGTACAAAAAAGCTCTAAAACTCAAGTTTTGTAGCAGTTATCATGGAGAGTGGTATGACATTCTATAGATATAACTTTGTTATATACGTTCTAAAGAAGGAAATTGATTTTAACCATACGGCTGATTTTACAGAAGCCCTCAAACCCGCGACTAATTATAAGAAAAATACTATAATAATAATAACTAACTTGCTGGCGCCAGATTCAGTGCGAACACAAGAATCAGCGAGTGCAGATATTAAAGGAGAAAGCGCTTTTATAAGCTAATATACAAACCTCACAAGATTGAATTTCTTAAACTCTTACGGGGAAATGTACTCAGCTGTAGTAACAACAACGACAAAATCTTCGCCTCTTTATCTCAGAAGAGAAACAGGCTGTTTGGCAGCTTTAACTAATTTTGACTCGCGTACAAACATTTTGTAGGAGTGATCCTCGCGATGTCAAACCTGTTACTTTCCATAAATCCACACAGACTAACAGGTTCATTCAAGTTTATATCTTGGTAATACACGTCTGTGTTACTGGGAGACTGTCTGTGAACAAGTGCATGTGATTTAAGTTCCGATAACTCCATAATCGTCTGGGTGCTACGGACAAATGGGAGGATAAAGAGCGTATGAAAGGGGATGGTATGGGGGGGGGGGAGGGGAGGGACACATGCTATCAATTGTCTCAACTTCTTACACGTCATGGATACGTTCAGAAAACCGTATATATTCATATTACTTACAATAACGATAGTAAAATTGAAAAATGACTACTGAATAACACGGCAAGATAAACCGGCATGATAGTAACATAATAGTTTGAATAAATTAACAAATTACGGCACCCATGACCTGATTTAGAGATCATGGGTACAAAGATAGAACAGATAATATTATTATATTACCAACAGTGAATTGGACCATTGGCCGTCACGTGATATCTCGCAATATATTATATATTCACCCGCCAAAATGTTATATCTCCGACAGGTGACTATAAATTTCGTTAAGGTCACTGGTGAAAAATTGTCGTGGGGTGAGGGGGGGGGGGGGGTCCGTGTTTGAAGGACGGGGGGGGGATCGACGCAACTTAGAACATGATGAGTGGATTCCCCCTGGCAATAGTCCCCCCTGGAAAACTTCCCCCCTAGGAATTTCTCCCCCCTGGAAATTATCCCCCCCCTATCATATATATAAAGTGAAACTCAGAGAACAAAATATATGAAAAATGAACATTCATGGTTTATTAAAATATATACTGAAAACTAGACATATCGCGATCACATACATTTACAATAGCACTACAATCATATGTAAATCATACATATATGAGCACCATGAAGTACAATCAGTAATATTATATATATGCACATATTAATTTACTTGTACCTAATATATCGACCAATTTCACAGCACAATATATGATGAGCAGTTTTCATCCTCCATTGTTTATCAGATTATCGCAGTAATGAGTAAACATTGCCACTTCTGAAAGGATTATCTATTATTTATATTATCCTTTGATCTTTCTGATGAGTAGAACCTGTATTTATTTTTAATATTGAATTTAAATTTTTTTAAAAAAATTCACTTAATAAAGATATATACTTGTAAAATTATGTCTGTTTTATTTAAAAATTAATTTATTGGAAGGAGTTTACCATTAAATTTGATTGAGGAGGGGAACCAGGGTATGAAATAGACAAACAAATTCCCATCGGCAAGCACGGGCAACAATCACATCCAATTGCATTGCAATTCGGGCAGAATTCTGTTGCCCAAAGGGGCTATTTCGTATCCTGGGAACTGTCGCTATATGTCTAGTTTTCAGTATATATTTTAATAAACCATGAATGTTCATTTTTCATATATTTTGTTCTCTGAGTTTCACTTAATATATGATAGGGGGGGGGATAATTTCCGGGGGGGAGAAATTCCTAGGGGGGGGGAGTTTTCCAGGAGGGACTATTGCCGGGGGGGGATCTTTCCAGGGGGAAGT
>JAVTVY010013412.1:0-52520 GCA_036873755.1 Hanleya hanleyi
TCACGAAATAGCACAAGCTGCGGATTTCAGTTTCATGTCATAATTACAATCATAACGCAAACGAGCTAAACTTTCACATATTGTGTACATATATTTTTTCTTGCCGTTACATTAAAACACAATTATGTATAGAACATTTTATTTTTTCGATTTCAACCGCATCACGTATAGGCCAAAATCCCGCCTTATCGTACCATCTCCTTTGGATTGAAACCTATAATCCCATTGAAATCAATGTTATTTTTTAGAATCTCGCAATCATACAAAAAATGAGTTACATAAAAAAATACCTAGTCACAATGTCTGATTTTTTTTAAAGGCTCTTTCCCAAATAATACTTCAATATCAGAACATTATTTAGGGGACTTTTTTTGCGCCTGAAACATTGGGAATCCCTTGAGTTATATGATACACAAATGTATCCTTGGATAATGTTTTCTTTGCATTGTTCCATAGGCGACAATACGAAATAACCTTATCTGACCCTTCCCTCATTAAAAAATAAAGAACCTGGTCGTGGTCGAGAATGATATGCCAAATACAGAATATAAGGACTGGCTATTGGTAGAAATAGGAGTTGTTACCAATACTGACGATGGTCTCTAGACGTACGTGATTTCCTCCGTAAAACATGTTTCAACTGAAAGGTCACATAATACGGATACATAGTTTGAACTCTTTCTACTTCTTTGTCATTAGCGCAGACAGCGAACGGAGAAAAAGCTGATTTCGTGTTCTTCTTCATTATCTCACGCAATCTGTCTGTGACCTTTTCACGACAAGTCCTAGATAAACACGGAACGGAATTGCCTGGAGAGAGAGTAACAGGAATTTAACATTTTTCCTAATAGTTGTTTCGAACAGATTGTCAGTGATTCACGGAACAATCGCAGAGAATAATCAGAAATACAAGCGTCTAATCCGTCATTCAATATTCAGCCGTTATCCATCAAAGAATTTCTGCGTCCATAATATGAAGACCTGATTCATTTTACAGAAATAGCATCAAATTAAAAAAAATAGCAATCATAGTATATATGAACATGGACAAGTTTCCTGCAAGAGATAAGCAATCAACTGTGTTCACTGATACCGGCAAAGCATAAAAAATACATCAATCCTTGTGACATATGACTTTCATTGTAAACTCTAGAGAGTGTATCTATCTCTGTAGCGCTTTGATGGTACATGATCATATTAACACCATGAGGGTCTTGAAGTATCTGGGGTCATTAGAATTAGATGCAAGTTACGAAACGTAGAGCCATAAATCTTACACGCTACCCTCGTATTTTGCTATCAGCATACGATATGTATCGTCAAATTCGAGAAATTTTGATATGTGTTTGGTGGTATGCCCTGTTTTATAAGTTTCTGCAATAATGTGTTGTGACGTTGATTAAAATCGTGACTTTTTACACAGGATCTATCAAATGGTACTAGGCGAGATATGTATACGCCATGTGCAGGTGCAACTGAAGTATTACTGAAAAAAATAAGGATGCGCAACCCTTTCTGATCTTCAGATATGTTCAGCAAATCATGTATTTACTTCCACTTGACCCGGTGCTGGGGGGAATGTGACGTCCATGACGTTCAACAGCAACATCCACAACAAAAAACCTTGGCGGGGAAACAAAAACATCCCAGAATCCTCAGTGATCTGGGTCTCTTCGTTACAGAATATCGGTATGTAAGTTATCTGATTCCTTGCCAGACACGCCGATATATATTCCCACCACTTTTGCATATTTTCGCTTATGTCTTTTCGATTTTATGTCTTCGATTATATTGGGAGTTGTGGTTAAATTAGAGCGATATGCAAGAGATGGGAATAATTGACGTCTGGCGACTAAAAAGCAACCATATGACTCTACAGGAAAGCATTCGTCGACACCTAACATTCAGATCCGAGAATTCGGTGGATTCGCGGATGTAGCTTTAGTATCTCAGTCGCGTTTTTATTGCAGCTGTTCATGTGAAGACAATGAAGTATCCACACGGCCCCTAGCACCGACTTAAGGGGGAAACCAACACTTGTAACACAATCTTTATCCACATGTCGACTTCTCTACGGATACGCATTGCATTTCGAGTTAAAAGTTGTGAACGGGGAAGTCGGCTTTTGTTTGAAGCTGGCGTAAACGAGCAGGGGCAGACAGGTATGAAACATATCTCTCATGATCGGCTTTGTTGAGAATAAATAATGAACACGAGATACGATAATAAGTGTACACGATAATAAGTTGATATTGATAACTCAACTCCGAGTCATTGTCGTCTATTCTGTTGATCCTGAGTTGATAGTCGTAATATCCGTTCCTCACAGGATAAACCAAGCCTGAATCTACATATGATCAAAATGGTAAAATATAACAGTTATATTTAAGACTACTATGTTTTGTTTGACACGTTAACTTGATAATAGGTAAGAATTTGAAACTAGATTTTGTCCCGATTGGGAAGTGTTTTTTAATTGCCATTTAGTTATGATTCCTTAAAATGATTGATTCAAGCATTGGTTATCGGTCTCATACCCCAATTGTTTGTTGAACCAAGTATATAATAAAACAATTCAGATTTACATACAACAATACGCTATAAATGTAAACGTATTTCAGCAAATTTATTTTATTATCATCCTCTTATCTGATAGTTGATATCTGTGGTCAATGTTGCTTGGTAAAACGATTGCCAATTTTTCTTCGAGATACATGTTTTGTTATCATTATATCGGTTAGCAAAGATCACCAAGGATCACCTAATCCTATTTGCATAAAGTCACTGAACTACAGATGTATTTTGCCTTGAAAACTGCAATGGCTACGTAACCGTTTGGAGTTTTCATACGGTAAATGGACACAACATTAACAGCTGACACACGAGAAATTTATAGATTACCGTAATAGAGCATTTGAAGTCTATTTGTTTATCCCTGCGGGCAGAAAATCATCGCTAAATTTAACATTACGGCTATGAAGTTGAGATTAAAACGTTGTATTTTCGCTTATTTTCTTCAATAGTGTTGTCTTTTTATGAATGCAACTGCCCAAAGTATTTAATTTCTCACCGGATTACTGTTTTCTAATTATCATACAGTTTTTCTTAAATAAAACATTCAAAAAATTTAACCAAAAAATCGAGAATTTACTTTTTTCACAACATGACCTCACTGTGACGTTATCAGATGGGCCAATCAAATTTTGTTATATACTGTGGAAAAGTTTTACCGCAATATGGATTGTGGGAAGTTTCAGCCCTCTAGCTCAAGAGCACAGACCCTCGAAACAAGAGTTTTGGGGGTTGTGGCGGTGATATTAGGGTGAAGTGTCGAAATATGGGGACTCTATACATAACCCCATGCTATATATAAAATGGTGTATTTTTATATAAAGCATGGGGTTATGTATAGAGACCCAATATTTCGACACTTCGCCCTAATCCCACCGCTCACACCCCAAAAAGTCTTGTTTTGAGGGCCTGTGCTCAAGGGACAAGCACAATATTCAGGGAGGGGGGAGGGGCAAAGAGGGATACAATGACCTTAGAGCCGTTTGGATCCGCTTGTAAGGTTGATGAGTTAGAGACGTGTAGGTGATGAATCTGATTATCAATGAAATGACAACATGGCAGTCAGATCCGACAAACATAACTCAGCCATCGTCCAAAAAAGACTTTCCGTGCCAATGCTCGAAATACATGTTACGGTAGACAGATAGCACCAATAAGGTACTCCAGCTGATGACAACGGGAGTCAAATTTGTAAGCTATGACACACCAGTGCCCTCTATCTCATTGATCTAACATATCAGGATGTGACTATTCATCAACGGTTCTATTGTAATTCAGTGCGTTAGAGGGCACTGGTGTTTCATGAGTTACGATATTTGCTCCCCTTTGATTTCAGCTGGAGATCCCTAGTACAAACTGCTATAAAAATGGAACTTGAAAAACATTTTGTTCTGTCAGCTATATCGTTACAGGGAACAGAGAATGTATAGCGTCCCTAAAATGGGCTGGGTTATCCGTTCTTATTTCCTCATATCATCCGATGTGTGATATAGTTTTCATTTTTACTGATATTTGCGAAAATCCGAGCTCTCTGTCCAGAGAAATAAGTAACATTCTCTACAAATAAGTGAATGTTAAGGTGTGTCTCTAGAGGGGTAACATATGCTTTTATCTATAGCCTTTTCATCCCGTATGGAGTGAGAGGCAAAACGCATTCTGGTGTGACAGTTATACCGTCCGGACATCAAATGCTATAAAATCCCTCGATATAATGTGGCACGATTTATCTTAGAAAGACTTAATGCATATTTAATGACTTCTGTCTGTGAAAAAAAGAGAAAGCCCTCGATGCTATTAGTGAAGCCCGTACGGCCTGTTTCGAAATATGCCCAAAGTCTCAACAAGTGTATGATAAACCCAGATAGATGACCAAAGCTTTAGTCGTATCGATTGACGGCTCCCATGTGTACGAACTGATCATTTGGTGGTGTTTAAGAGGACTTTATTTAAAGACAGATTTAACAACTACCTAGTCGTTTTCCCGACCAAAGCTTTCGGTGTTTCTAAGTACATGCGGCATGTTTGAAGATTGGAACACTAGTGTTCAATCTTATGGACAGAGCGGATTTGACAAACGAATATATATGTCGACAGTTGTGCATTACGACGTAAAGAAAGAACGATTTATTTTGACTGCATGGTAATGTCAGTGTTTTAGCAACTTTTATTTGAGTGGTGCACATGCTCCCAAAGAAAAAGCAAAATAAAAAAATGCCAAGAATCCAATTTTAATATTGGCATAAATAAAAAGTCGAAAAATGACGTCACTGTGATGTCATCAAGGCGGCCATCTTGAGTTTTCGAGCTTTAGAGCTTTTCGGAAGGGTATGGTTTGATAAGCTTCAGCCCTCTAACTCAAGGGCTAAGAAACTAATTAGGTGGCCGATATGGCCCCCTCCCCCGGGCCTGGACAGGTCCCAAAAAGACCAGATCAGATAGGGTTAAGGCATTGATCCGGGTGATAAAACTTCAAACATAAATTTAAAGTCAACCTCTTCGAACAATGAAAATCGAATTGCATTGGTTGCGATGATGATGTCAGAATATAATTTCTCTGCAAAAATTGTATGATAAATTAGTTAGTCATGTGAGATAAAAAATATTTTGCCCACTTTTACTTGCGTGCAAGCAGTAATTTTGAAGAAAAGTGACGAAAAAAATCACTTTTCTGGTACCCCACATCATCGCCATTTTTAATTTACTCATGACTCGCTGCTCAGTGAGTTTCGCAAATAGGCTCAAAATGACCTCAATATGATAGACTACAAAGTCACCGAGTGTCCGCTCTCAAACTTTTGTCGTCCCGGAGACAGCGCGGAAAGTTTGGTGGGGGCGGGGGGGCATCCAGTCCTGGTAGGGTTAATACTGATTAGCGATGCGGATTTGATATTTTTGGAACATCATGATGTATTGCCGGCATCATTGAAAACTGTTGACCGCTTCTCTCTTACAGAAAACAAGCCTATGTTTATGTATACTATAATTGTCTTTTTTAAATTTGGTGCTAATACTGTTATATGCAATATGTCCTTGGATTATGGACGCGAATATTCGTTAATGGACGACGGCTGAATTATGTATGACGGGCCAGACGCTTGTGATGGTAACGAACATATTTGTTGTATGAGAGCTCCAGGTATTACTGACGGAGGTACATGTAGTTATAATGAGGGATTGCAGGCAGAAAATTGCATCAATAATTTTCTTTAAATCAAAAGAAGATTAGAATCCAATAATTTCCCATGACCGATATTTGAAATGGAAGCGTCATTTTCGAGATATGCATTTAATGGGAGTATTCCACAACAATATCTAATAGTGAGTGAGGTACAACGCTCTCGAATTCCCTTCGTTCGGCGATCTAGGCCTCATAATTTTGTTTGCAAACTCGCCAAAATAGAACTCATTTCGGTCAATACGCATTATGCCTACAATTAAATGAAAATACAGCAATGACGCCAGTTTGAGCGTATCTCCGTCTTGCCAGCTGCTGACCCCAATCCGAACATTTAATGAACTTCACATTAAGCTTAATTTTGTTGAAGAATGATATTAGCAGATATAGGATTTCCAACATGTGATTCAGGCAATTTGCTGTTGGGTGTATTTGCTGTGCTATACGGTATTCTAATAGCTTCATTTTTTTTCTTTTTGTATCTTTCTGTTCAGCTGTATTAAGATTGTGTCGAATAGTCTGAATCGAAGAGATATACAAGAGGTGGGGAAAATTGACGTCTAAAAAGCAACCATAAGCCGATTTCGTGCATCTATAAGACCATGTTCTTGCGAAATCGTCTAGTCCAACAGTTCACTGAATAATTCTGAAATTTTGAACACAAATTTAGTATGGGTTGTGGATGTGCATATCCTATTACTGAGATGGAATATATATTTTTTGTCATATTCTCGTTTCGAAAAATTTCTGCCTCTATTCCAGTGTGCAGACCCTGTTTTTGTAATCAACTAGTTTAACAATTTTAACTGAATACTTCCGAAACTTCCTAGCCATGTTGAATTATTTGGTCTTCAACGAGTTTCCCATCTATGTTCCAAGAAGAAATCTCTTTCCTGATTAACGGAACAAAAAAGTTAAATTCATTTATGCTACATTCACTGATTCTGCAGGCCCGGACGTATCAGTTCTCAGAGCGCACATTTCATATATTTTCGGTTTGAGTACATACATCTCTGATGTTCTGTTGAGCAAATTACACGACGTGGATATAATTTTCGAATGTCGTTCTTCTCACATGAATGCGCAGATGTACTTGTAATATTTAACAGTTTCTATTTGTTCGTGATGACGTGCAACAAATAAGGACTTCCATGGATGGTATTAATGTCGACTGGCGGGGAAGCTGCGTGATATCAACATCTCAGACGCATGGACCTATAATAGAACATACACAATCGGAAATATTTGTTATCTGCCTCGCCGTGGGAGGGAATGATTTGAGTTATTGGAGACCAGCACGTACTTTTGTTATCAAAGCCTAATGTACATGGAGGATTTGATGATTAATATTGTAGCCCAGATCATCGTCATGTGTATTGCTTCTGTGTATACATGCAAGCTATGTACGATGTCGTGCTTTTGTGATAATCCTGGAATTTCTACACGATATATTCTCCAAATCGATACAGAATCTCCTTTGTAAAGAGAATAACGGGAATGCCTACTTGAAAGCATCGCTCCAGATCACATATATTGTATGCAAGGCGGACCCAAAATTTCGTCCGAAATTTCTCGTCCATATTTGAAATACTTATATCTTAACCCTACCAAACTTTCCACGCTATCTCCAGAACGACAACAAATTGAGAGCTGACATTCCGTGACTTTATCGTTTATCAAATTGGGGTCATCTTGGGTCTATTTTCATAACCCCTCGAGTAGAGGATCATGGGTAAATTGAAGATGGCGCCCACGTGTGGTACCAGAAAATTGATATTTTCGTCATTTTCTTCAAAATGTCTTCTGTTCCGCGATGAAAAGTGGGCGAAAACTATTTTATTTGACATCACATTAGGATTTACTAATTTATCCCGCAGTTTTTGCGGAGGAATTGCATAAATGAAAAATTCGAAAATTCTGTTCGAAAAATCGACCAAAAAATGCCGTTTTTGATAATGACGTATCTGTGACATCATCAAAGCAAGCGACCCCTTGATTTTTTTTACATTTTAACTGGAACTTGACCCAAGAGTAAAGTGTGGTGTGTTTCAACTCCCTAGCTCAAGGGGTATAAAAACTAATTATGTTCGGCCGAAATGGCTCCAATTTATGCCTGGACAGGTCCCAAAAATCCCAGGCCAGATACGGTTAACACAATATTGTTTTATGATTAACTACTTATAAAATTGCTTTGGTGCTGACGTTTTGTTGGAAAAAAATTTGGAAGTATCTTCAACAAAACCTCCGCCCAGAACAATAAAAGTTGCTTATCCATACAATAGCCTTGTGTTATATATGATTTTATTCCATTCTATTACCACCAAAATCCAAGTCGACAAAAGCAAATCAATCCATAAGATCCTTGAAGAATTTCTGCGTTCATAACCGAAAAAACTATATTGGATCTACATGTATCATTCGGTAAACGGGCTTTTACCCATATAAGAGAGAAGCAGTCAACAGGGTTCAATGATGCTCGCTATACATAACGATGGTTGTATTGTCAAATCTGTGTCACTGAGTTCCAAAATCATTTTTTAGAGTATATTGTGTCAGATAGCAAGCATATGATTCCACATTCAATATTCAGGCGTCATACATAAAAGAATTTCTGCGTCAATAATCGAAAGACTTATTTCGTAGTCAGCACCCATTCCAAATGTGTATAAAATAAAATAATAACGAGAGATCCTGAAGGATCTTGGCGCCCACCATTGTCCGATAATTGTAACTAATGACTAGATGATCTTTTTGTCTATTGTTACTAAGAACAAACGATTGATTTGTAATTTTGTTCACAGAATTTCGAATCTGAGCGAAAAAGATCGGAAAAGGGACACTGAAAAACACCAAGATATAATCTAAGTTTCAGGAGTTTCAAGATTTCTAGAAACTGTACTTATGTCGGTTGTTATAATACAAGAGAAATGAGCAAAGTTAGTCTGAAAGTGAATGTACATGTACGGAGGATCCTTCGCCTTTGTTTTGTGTTATTTTTTTTGATTTTTTTTTTTGCACGTGTCATCATTGGGTACTGGAAGCGAGGACCAATCTCTTTGACACCTTGGCATGAGCTATGAAACATGCTTAAGATTTTATAATTAGGAACGAATGCTAATTCTGTTCTGTTTACTGGGCTAGTTTGAGATATCTCTTTTAAGATACCATGCTCGAAAATAGTAAGATGGTACAATACTTAATACTGAAGGGATCCGGTCCACGCAGTAATGTTGAAACTTCGAAAGTGCCCGAATCCTGATTATCTCCCTTGGATCGAAACATGCAGTAGTCTACAGTTGTCGAGTTGTGACGTTGAGTCACAAGAGTGACGTCCTTTCATGTAGCCGACCCGCCGGCAGACGAAAGGGTGGAGCAGTTCACTTGCTACTGCATGAACTAAAGAAAACTGATTTAAAATTTGAAGAAATACAGTTTAATTCCGAATTATTTGAACTCCTTGATATGGAAGGTGAAGATATGGATATTCTCTATAGTCAATATATAGAATATGCCCCACCGTTTGATCCGCCGACTCCTGTGATGCAAGTGTACCTGTGTACCAAATTTCAGAAAGATCCATGAGATATTTCCTGAGAATTCACGGTAACAATGTTTCAAGGGGAAATTAAAGATGGCCGCCTTGTGACCATATTGGATTTTCGATTCGGACCGAAAAAGGTATCTTGCACAACAAGACGACAAGGAGAACCTGTGTACCAAATTTAACAAAGATCCATGCAGTAGTTCCTGAGAAATCGCAATAACAATGTTTCATGGGGTAATCCAAGATGGCCGCCTGATGGACATATTGGATTTTGGAATCGGACCAGAAAAGGTATATTGCACAACTGGACCACAAGGGGAACCTGTGTATCAAATTTGAGAAAGATCCAGGCAGTACTTCCTGAGAAATCATGATAACAAAATTTCATGGGGAAGTCTAAAATGGCCGCCTGGTGACCATATTGGATTTTCGATTCGGACCGAAAAAGGCATCTTGCATATCGAGACCCTAAGGAGAACCTGTGTACCAAATTTGAGAAATATCCATGCTGTAGTTCCTGAGAAATGACGATAAAGTTTCATAGGGAAATCCAAGATGGCTGCCTGGTGGCCATACTGGATTTTCAAATCGGATCATATTTTTCGATCGGACCGAAAAAGGCATCTTGCATATCGAGACCCTAAGGGGAACCTGTGTACCAAATTTGAGAAAGATCCATACAGTAGTTCCTGAGAAATCGCGATAACACGGTTTCATGGGGAAATCCGAGATGGCTGCCTTGTGGCCATATTGGATTTTCGAATCGGACCAGAAAAGGTATCTTGCACAACTAGATCCCAAGGGGAACCTGTGTACAAAATTTGAGAAAGATTAATGCAGTACTTCCTGAGAAATCGCGATAACAAGGTTTCATGGGGAAATCCAAGATGGCTGCCTGCTGGCCATATTGGAATTTCGAATCGGACCAAAAGAGGTATCTTGCACAACTAGATCCCAAGGGGAACCTGTGTACCAAATTTGAGAAAGATCCATGCAGTAGTTCCTGAGAAATCGCGATAACAAGGTTTCATGGGGAAATCCAAGATGGCTGCCTGGTGGCCATATTGGATTTTCGAATCGGACCTGAAAAGGTATCCTGCACAACTAGACCCAAAGGGGAATCTGTGTACCAAATTTGAGAAAGATCCATGCAGTAGTTCCTGAGAAATCGCGATAACAAGGTTTCATGGGGAAATCCAAGATGGCTGCCTGGTGGCCATATTGGATTTTCGAATCGGACCAAAAAAGGTATCTTGCACAACTAGACCCCAAGGGGAACCTGTGTACCAAATTTGAGAAAGATCCATGCAGTAGTTCCTGAGAAATCGCGATAACAAGGTTTCATGGGGAAATCCAAGATGGCTGCCTGGTGGCCATATTGGATTTTCGAATCGACCAGAAAAGGTATCTTGCACAACTAGACCCCAAGGGGAACCTGTGTACCAAATTTGAGAAAGATCCATGCAGTAGTTCCTGAGAAATCGCGATAACAAGGTTTCATGGGGAAATCCAAGATGGCTGCCTGGTGGCCATATTGGATTTCGAATCGGACCAAAAAGGTATCTTGCACAACTAGACCCCAAGGGGAACCTGTGTACCAAATTTGAGAAAGATCCATGCAGTAGTTCCTGAGAAATCGCGATAACAAGGTTTCATGGGGAAATCCAAGATGGCTGCCTGGTGACCATATTGGATTTTCGAATCTGACCAAAAAAAGTTTCTTGCACAACTAGACCCCAAGGGGAACTGTGTACCAAATTTGAGAAAGATCCATAAGTAGTTCCTGAGAAATTGCGATAACAAGAATTGTTTACGGACGGACGGACGGACGACGGACGACGGACCACGGACGAAAAGCGATTTGAACAATAAAAGATGGTTTCGTAAAGGAAAGAAGGGGACAAGACTTTTTCAATGGGGTCAGGAACACATGATGATGCTCTTTACATAAATTTCTATTCACTGACCATTATTCTTTATCCAAATGAATTTTTGTTTTCCAGAATATGTATCTCAGTCCAGCTCGATTTTGACTGTTCATTTATCACCATGGAGATATTCAAACGAGCCGCAGCCCCGAGCTAAGCGAAGTCGCCCTCTGATTTGATTGAGGAACGATATATTATGAATACTGTAAAAGTCTTGCGTTACACTATTTTCAGATGGTCCATAGACATAAGATGACCCTTGTAACGCCATTGTTTGAGCGGGACTGTCATCCCAGCTCTCGAGCTAGCGTATCTAATTCCGCTTAAGCCGGTGCTAGGAGCCGTGTGAATACTTCATAGTATCCACATGAACAGACACAATAAAAACGCGGCTGAGATACTAAGGCTACATCCGAGATTCCTCCGTATTTTCGGGTCTGAATGTTGAGTGTCGACGAATTCGTTCCTGTCGAGTCACATGGTTGCTTTTGTCGTCAATTTTTTCAATCTCTTGCATATCGCTCCGATATATCGGGCAAGATATACTTGCGCCGTGTTTCCAGAATGGAATATTTAACACAAAATATTTATCACCTGATAAAATTAAGATCAATATATAAAAATCAAATTTCTCACAGCACGCACCTGGGGTGTAAATCCATGCGTTTGCCTGGTAACAGTACTAATGTAAAATGAGATTTTAAATAATGTAAAGTGGATTTAGAAAGACAGAATCGGTTGATATTTCCCTAGTTTTCGTCAAATCATCATCATTGATAAATGACCAATTTCATAACACAGTAATGTCAGAAATGAAAATGGCAGTTTTATTCCAGGGATAAACTGTATCTCCGTCTCCCGTTGATCATGCCTGTGCATTTGGACACAATCCAGATATTTTTTTTCATCCCATTTTCGCAAAAACCTATATTGATAAAGGAATCTATTTAGTTACATGGATAGTCTTACAACTCTTGTTTCTGTGTTCAGTGAATCAGACAGTTTCTAAGCTAAACAATTTCTAAAACAACAAAAACACGTCCATTATTTAGCTGCATCGATTATTAACAATTCGTGTACATTCGAGTCAGTTGGCGGAGTAGTATGTGGAACCCAATACCACGATCACGCCCAGCCATAACCTTTAATGCTCTACTTTTTATTTGGTGTTAGATTGAGCGATTTTGTGGCACTCAAGGAAAACGCCTTAATGTAGATAAACAGTCAGATGCCGGCAACCATTTAGATATGATGGAATGTTGGCGTGCGGAAACTCTTTTATCTATAGACGACAGATTTCCCAATTTTGATGACAAACGATGAATAAATCGCGGTTTTTTTCTTGGATTACAACAGATAATGGAGCCATTCATGGAAAATGACACGATGTTTTACCCGTGGAGGCCATTTTACTCTGTCGGCATATTACGTTGTTGTATAGATTCAATAAAATGGTCGAAGGGAGCGTTTCCTTCCAGCAACTCTGTTGAGCAAAACGATGTTTTCGTGGACTTTATTCCCCAAGAGGCTACGTAAAACAGATAACTATATCTGTTATACAATAAAGATTTATTTTACTTCCAGTAATTCAAATAAGTGCTAGCTCAGAAAGTCATGAAAACATCGTGCTGCTTACCTTCCCCCGCCTATACGACTTCAAGGTATGCATATGTTAAGAACAATTAAATACTAAATTTCATATGCTAACGCTGGTTCTTGCTGTCTATGTATACGCTGAACAATCCTTCTCCGTCGGTATGGAAAATGGTAGCTATAGCGTAATTTGTTGTGATGATGGGAAAATAATTTCATATAGCCGATTAATCGACTGCAGTTCCGGATATTATCATTCATTATTCATTGAATGTCCAAAACTTTTAGAGAAGGTGCTATTTCTAGCCCTCATTCTCAAGGTACCCCATTGACCACCCGAGATCATAAAAGCTTTATTACCTAGTTTGTGCACCGAATATGAGCATCCGATGCAACGTCTTGCAGACAACCTTCCTTGGCAAAGATTTTCATCTTCAATAATTCACAGGCCTTCCCCAAGGTTAAACTTTGAGTAACAATGTATACAATAGTCAAGACTGAGGACACAAACAAGTCTAGACCGAACACTTTTTCGCTCCACAAAAGTTTGGATAATGGAGTATCGACATTTCATTGTGTGACGTCCAACAGTTTCAACTGATCCCATATCATGGTGTCTCCGTCCCATTATATCCCACTGTCAGTATTCCCTCTTTTTCTTATGGTCAGTATTAACTTTGTGTAGCTGGGGGGAGCGAGTTTGAGAAAGTTCGCGTTCACTGCGTAACTGAGAGTAGAATATCTATTTACAAAGTGTCGCAAATTAATCTTAATCTTTGTGAGTCTTTCCTGTCCGTAAGACAAATATAGTTTTTCTTGTATTAATCAGTTCCGCATTTCTTCCGAAAAATATCTCGTGAGAAAATAATTCAATGTACAGAGTGCTAATTTTAACTTTCTGTTCCCAAGGATAGCAGCTCCACTATTTGGGAGACAAAAATGTTATTCAATTATTTTGTTGTACTGAATCCCACTTTCGTTGTCTCTGGGGGAGTGGCTCCGATCATGATTGATGACGTGTTCTTTCATGATATCTCAGTGAATCTATTGCTCTAATTTTATCAACAAGATGAATGTCTACCTCTGCTCTTTCAAACAGTTCGAATTTCATTTCCCGTCGTCGAAGAATATAATCCCCTCTGACCTCTATCCATCGTCTTTTTTCGCAACTCAGCAACTCATTTGTATCCCTGTTTTATCACTTCGGTTATACCAGTTATTGTCCAGGAGAAATCCCCGTTAAGTGAACTCCGCGAGTAACAACCTATCTATCGCCTTTCATTGGGGAGGCTTTTTTTTATTTTGTGGAGAAGAATAACCAATCGTTATCTTCATTTGCGACTGTGATTGATTGAATACGTACACACCGTCTGTATCTGTTTCTTTTAAAAGTCATTAGTCTGTGTCGCTGTTGGAATCGTCAGGAAATACTTAGAAATCACAATAGACGACTAAATCTTGTTGAAGAATTTACGTAGCCATGAGACGCAATTCACCGCGGCTGATTACGAGGGAAATTTTATCAATTTGCGGGTTTTATTATCTACTCCATTCAATCTCTTCAGTACTTCATCCTACATGGGAAAAAGTTCTGTTACAAATCACCAACTTTAATAGGATGTTTCACATGACCATGATTTAATTAGCCCAGAATTAAAATGCCAGGAAAAACATTAATTTTTTTTCTCTCGATAAATCAGTTAGACAAATGATGTCGTGAAAAGGTTTATTTTCTTCCAGTTTTCTTCACAAGCCAATGAAAATTCCACATTTGTTTTGAATATTTAAACTGACCAATCAGATGTTTGAAACCCAAGTCCTGTGATGCATTATTTTTTCTATCAAACTCTATTAACTAGAATCTACTTCTTCAATCTTCCAGTGGTAATGTTGGCAGCAGGAACTAAGAGATAAATTATTAAAACGCAACAATACAATAGTGGTGCAAAAAATATGCCGGGGTATTGACAAGAACTCACATGACGTCACAGGCCACTATTCTGACAGTACAGCGGATCCAAAGAACCAAAATGGGTTTCATCGCAGCTAGACTTTTATTGTTGCAGTTCATGTGTACACCACGAATATTACGACCACACGGTTCTTATCACCGGCTTGAACGGTGTGACATACAAATATTCTAAAAGCGATGATGTAATAAGTAATTTGATTGAGAATGGTGAACTTTGCGATCGTCATATAAAAAGAAACGGTCAAAAGTGGGGAAATATTACAAGGCACGGTCTCATTCAGAATTCTCTCACCAGAGGCTTTTTACAGTGGCTTCATCCAGTGTGTCTCACCTGTGGCTTTCAACAGAGGCTTCGCCTGCGGCTTTATGTTTTACCTCCATAAGTAGAATGAGTGATCTACAACCTGAATAATTTACTTGTTTTTAATTCCGACTAGCCATGAATTCGAAGAACAATGTTTGTACTCACTTGACGACAAATAATCGCTTTGGTATGAATCTTCAAAACAAATTACGTTTGCCCAGTATTAACGTATGGTCGAACGCTTCCATGTGATACAGACCATCCGTATCAACGTGGTGGATATATTATCAATACTACGATCAGGTATGTGCAATCTGCACATGGTTGATACAGTTATTATTGTTAATAACACACAACAGATATGAAACAGGCATAGCAAACTTAATTATCTGGATAGGCGTCTGTTTTTCCTTTGTCCTAATCATTAGGCACACAGCTTAAGAAATATCAGCGGGTTGGTTTCCTTATCATATCCTTTCCACATCAAAAAAGAGAGTGAATCGGGTAGAACAACAGTTAGGAGAATCCATATGTTGATATGCAGCGTACTCAAAACAATTTACACATTTTATATGACAGCTACGTCTTATCGTCACGGAACAGATATCAGAAACTGTTCTTTGATGTTACTGTTATTGAAGTCAGTGGTATTTTAACGTCATTACAAGTAACTCGTTGACATTTCGTTCTTCAGGAATTGCTTTGTATTCGTTACAAATAGATGTATAAATATGGACATTACTTGGTCAATCCACTGGAATGGACCTTCCTAATTTAACTGTACCATCATGAAATGCCCCCCCCCCCCTTTACCAAGCTTTCTTTTTCCGGAACGACAAAAAACTGAAAGCTGATCCTCCGCAACTTTACAGTTTATCATGTTGGGATCATTTTGAGCCTATTTGCATAACACCCCGAGCAGAGGATCATGAGTAAATTCAAGATGGCGTCCACGTGGGGTACCAGAGTGATATTTTCGTCAATTTTCTTCAAAGAAAAGTGGACAAAAACTTAGTCTATTTTATTCCACATCACATTAATATTTACTAATTTATCACGCAGTTTTTTGCGGAGAAATTGCATAGATGAAAAATTCGAGAAATCTGACTGAAAAATCAACCAAAATATGCCGTTTTTGAAAATGACGTCACTGTGACGTCATCAAAGCGGCCATCTTGGATTTGTTTTTTACATTTTCTGGTAGAGCTTGACCCAAGAGTATAGTGTGGTAAGTTTCAGCCCCCTAGCTCAAGGGGTAAGAAAAATAATTGAGGAGGGGGGGGGGGATTTCGGCCCGCATTTTGCCCCCCTCTCCTCAAGCCTGGAGAGGTCCGAAAAAGCCCAGGCCAGATAGGGTTAACGTAAGGGCCTCCGATCCGAGGTTCAGTAGTCAACTGTCGCTCAGATGTACACAGAGATAATTTGATTGGTACATTATGTGCATTTGGCGCACCACGTATGCACCGAACATTAACAAGGAGTCCATGGGTGAGATAACACGTCTCCATGTACAAACGTATGAAATGAAATGATATCGAATTCAGCAGTACATTATTTATTATTGATAAATGATCAGTTGTAAGCGAGTGTGGTATTGCTCCATTGATGCGCATTGATTGATTAAACATATGAATCTGTATGAATGAACACGTGGGAAGCGGAAAAAAACGTGCTGGTCAATGTATGCGTATGGTCATGATAGTGCTATCATCTTACCGTTCAGAACTGATGCTTGGCGTTAAATGGCAGCGGGTTTTATTGCACTGTCTCCTGATCATACCTATTTCATGCGCTTCGTACTTCAGTAGATATGTAGGATCATTACTAGCATTATCATTTCAACCCCATGTTCCATTAATAGATTATAGAGGGTAGTGATCTGTATGAATATGCATCTAAATGTATCGAAATTGATAATGGAATTTAGTAGTTTTCAGGAATAAACGTTTAGCGAAAATTTATAGATGTTTAAGCCCAATAGTAAATATGTATCAGTAGCAAGGGTCGTCAGATCCGACATTCAATATCCAATCGTCGCCATTAAACGAACAACAATAATCAACCTCTACCACGTCGAACTTTTCACCGTCAATCGTTTGCAAAGAGTAATTTAGTAGTTTAGATGTAAATATGCTCTCTCTCCTCCATTTTGCGAATGGAACATGGTATTCCCTCGTCTGAGTTCGTCACGTACTTGTAAAAAAAAATATAGAAATTAACAGGCAACATACCAGGAAACAGTACATGTCATTTACGAAGGACAGTATTTTAGTCAGTATCAACGACAATATTCAAACTCTTCCTTTTTTAAAGAGATCTGTGAGATATTTCAGTTTTTCGCGGCCCTATGCTTAGCTATTGCCTCTCTACATTGTCATACGTTAGATGATCGATAAGGTGTCAGAAATAAAAAAAATTAATCTCACTAGTAATATGTATCGCTCTCTGAGGCATCGCTCTTCATCCAAAGCTGTCTCACATCCGGTAATGTCTTACAGAATCATTCGTAATTTATTGATCCTCCGTTATCACATTCAAATCCCCCGTGTTAGTTAAATCCCGATTGCATTTAAATCTTAGAAGGTGCCAACTGCACAGGATGACTGTAGCTGTGATCATAATTTAAGGATTGAAAAATATTAATCACGCAACAAAACGTAGATAAATACAAAAGAATAAAGGGTCAAAATATACACAACTGATCACAGGAAATTTAAGTTCGTGACACTTGACAATGGAATTTTTTTTCGGTATTGTTGTAAGCGAGTCAGTTGGAGTAGTAGAGAGTGAAATCCAATACTATACGATCGCGTCGACTGGTAAGCTTCAATAATGTACGTTTTCATTCGCTTTAGGTTGAGCGATTCTATGACGCGCAAGAAAAAACTCCTTAACTCTATCTTTCCTGGCCTTTTTGGGACCTGTCCAGGCCTGGCGGGCCATTCCACCCCTCCCGCTTCCCCAGCTTGAGCTAGGCGGTTAAAGCTTACCACACTATACCGTTGGGTAAACATCTACCAGAAAATGTAAAACAAAAATCCAAGATGGCCTTTTTTTCTTCTTTTTTTTTGATATATTCCGAGTTTATTCAAATATAATATGCACTGTACAACAATATAGGTACAACATAGAAAAACAGGCAATCAATATTCGTATTAAGTCATCAGTGTATGGAAGTATTACATCCGTGGTTGTTTAAAAAGTTCTACCCATTTACCCCACTTGTCATCCAGTTGCTGTCTATTTTTAAAGAATACAGTTTTTTCTATCGTGTAATAATACTCTAAATCTTTATAGAACAGACGTATATTTGGAATTATTCCCTGGCATCTACTACGATACAAGTAAAATTTTGCCAATAATATAACCATGTTACATTGGCTACTGTGTCCCAACAAACCAAATATAATATTCTCTAAGGACATAGATATTCTATATCCAAAAACCGTTTCAATTTTATCATTCAGCAATTGCCAGAATAGTTGAGACTGTTGACAATCCCAGAACAGATGTACTATTGTCTCCTTATAAAGTTTACAAAAAGTGCACAAATCATTTTCACTAATATTAATTTTGCATAAATAAGAATTTGTTGCAATAATCCTATGATTAATTCGGAATTGAAATCATCGTAATTTTGTATCCTTCATAATGCAGATCGGTAGTTTATAAACTTTTCCCCACCATACTGGTGATTTTTCACCCATTATTAATTCCCATTTTCTTTGTGATTTTACGTCTAAATTTGTTATTTTTCCCAAAAAAGTTTTAGCTATATGATATGTGCCTTTAGATATTTTGACTAATAGCAAAATGTGTTCGGGGATGAACGGTAACACAGTTTCCTGAACCTCTACATGTACACAGTTCTTCTTAAACAATTTAGTAATTGAGCTCCGTATTCCTAAACAGCTTATATAACAAGGTCTAAAGCCAAATTTCTCACAAAACTGGGCGTAATCAATCAACCTTCCATCATTATTCAAAAAATCGTAAGCATATAAAACACCTTTCTGTGCCCATCTCTTATAGAATACTGGCGCTCTACCAACTTGAATTAAGTTGTTGTACCATACAGGCTGATATATACAGTTATGAACATTTACATTGAAACATTGTACATATTCTTTCCAAAATTGAAAAACCTCGCTCCAAAATTTATTATATATTTTCGGTATCAAAATGTCCAAAAAATAACTGCCATATACGAAAATTCCATTTAAACTATCACCAAGACTCTCTCGTAGTAAAGTTTGCCAGGTGGTAGTCCTGCTGTATAATATTCTTCTCACCCATGTAATTTTTAAAGATTTATTAAATATTAATAAATCGACCATGCGCAGGCCCCCTCCGCTGTAATCTTGCACCATAATGTTTCTAGCCACTTTATCAGGAACATCACCCCAAATAAACCGAAACAAACGAGAATTTAACTTTTTCAAGAAATCCCCTTTTGGGGTGGGGAGACTAGTTAATAAATGTGTTATTTTGGATATGACCAACTGCTTTACCACAACAATTCGTCCATTCACGGTGAGTTTTCGCCTTTTCCAACTCTTAATCAAATATTCTATTTCTCTCAGTGTGGGGGAAAAATTCTCCTCGACCATTTTGTCCAGGTCTGTACAAAATATTATTCCCAATAAACTCATTTTATCTGTCCAGTTCAAATTTTCATCGTTACAGATTCTTTCATCTGAACCACATTTCGAGCCTATCCACATAGCTTGTGTTTTATCTATATTAATAGCAAGTCCGGATATTCTTGAAAACTTTCCCAATAGGGCCAGGGTGGATCTCAAGGAACGCTCAGATCCATCAAGTATAATTGTCGTATCATCTGCATATTGAGACAATTTATATTCCACATCTTCTTGATAAATCCCCACCACTTCATGTTCTGAACGAAGCATGATTCCAAAAATTTCTACACATAGTAGGAATAAATAGGGAGAAAGAGGATCACCTTGACGACACCCTCTACCTAACATAAAAGAAGGTGTCATATGCCCATTAACGGATACCTGCGAAAAAACATTGTTATAAAGAGTTGTGACCCAGTTTTGAATAGAAGGCCCAAAATTGAACATTTGTAATTACAAGCGTCTAGTCCGTCATTCATAATCCAGCCGTCGTCCATTAGAGAATATCCACGTCCATAATCCAAAGACCTATTCCATATTCCATATAACAGTATTAGCACCAAATTCAAAAAGACAATCATAGTATACATACACATAGGCTTGTTTCCTGCAAGAGAGAAGCGGTCAACAGTTTTCAATGATGCCAGCAAGACATCATGATGTTCCAAAAATATCAAATCCGTATCGCTGATCAGTATTCTTAATCCATAATAGTCGTTGTAAGTCGTCATCTAAAGAATGATGTATCTCAGTCACGCTTTGATTGTGACTGTTCATATGAGTACCATGAGGATCTTGAAGTACATGGGTTCATACGGCCCCTAGCCCCGGGTTAAGCGGAATTAGACACAAGTTACGAAACGTAGCGCCATAGATCCTGCACGCTACGTTCGTATTTTGCTATCAGCATGCGATATGTATCGCCAAATTTGAGAAACTTTGAGTGGAGGCGCTTGGTGGAATAGCCCTGTTTTATAAGTTTCTGCAACAATGTTTTGTGACGTTGATTAAAATCATCACATTTAACACAGGATCTAGCAAATGCTACTAAGCGAGATATGTATACGCCATATGCAGGTCCCACTGGAATATTACTGTCCAGAAAGGGATAGTTTACGATGTCGAAATTGTAATCATCTCTTTTGTCATAAAGTCGACGAGAGAGAATGCCCGCTTCATTTTTATAGAAATAGAGATCTAAATAAGATGTGCCTGTAGGGCTATCTGTAGTTTCCTTCAAATCCAGTGAAGGTGGATATATATCCTTCACTGCGTCATTTATATAGCGATTATCCACAGCGAGAAGATCGTCTATATAGCGTTTGGTGAATGAGAAGGAACGGGCTTTGAATGGATCGGTTTTTGAAAGCGCCTGCATATAGTCATATTCATAAGAGAACAGATACAGGTCAGCCAACAGGGGTGCACAATTAGTACCCATTGGAATACCTATATGCTGCTGATATATTGTGTTGCCAAATTTCACATAGATATTTTTAATGAGAAATTCAAGCAACTCTATAAACAAAGAAACATCCCATGAATGATATCTCTTGTATGTAGTCGAGCTAAAGAATGCTTTATGGCTTCCGACATTAATATATCTACGATCAGTTTTCTTGAACACATACTATTAATGAACTTATACGGTCAATAAGGTCCTGATGAGGGATTGTATCTTCATCAACTATTCGTTCTAAAATATTAATAGTTTTCTCCAACTCATTTTCTTTACTTATTCTCTCTCTCTTCTTTTTTGCTGAATAGGGAATGGTTTTAGATCGAATATTTAACAGAAGAGTTTCAAAAAACAATTCGTCCGAAATAGAGAGTTGTAAGTCTTGATTAGGTATATTTTCCACAGATTCTCTAACATAAGGACTAGCCGCATATTGTTCTTTTGTTTTCAATATTTCTTCTTTGACAATCTTACAGTACGCAGGATCCGTTAAGAGGGAGTTATTAAATTTCCAGGGACCTTTTCCTGATTTCACTGTATTTAATTTCAATTCTAAAGTAATCATAGAATGGTCGGTTCTATAGCCAGCGAAAGTATCCGCTTCTACAACACTGTTTAAAAGTTCCTCCGAGATTAGAAAATAATCTAGTCTGGCTTGTTTCACATGATTTCGTCGTCTCCAAGTAAATCTACGGGTTGTAGGATTATATATCCGCCATGGGTCACAAAGGTTATATTCACTTTTCAACAAAAGAAGTTCCTGTCTGGACTTGGGATTATTAATTGATACATAATTGAAATAGTCTAAACCTGGATCTTGAACTAAGTTGAAGTCTCCACAAATTATATAAAAGGCATTATCTATCTCATCCATTTTTTCCTTAAGTGTACTATAAAAGCTGGGTGTATCTTCATTAGGTCCATACAAATTGACTAAGGTCAGTCTATATCCATTCACACTGATGTCTAGTAATAAGCCGTTTCCCTTGGCCTTTTTGATGACGTCACATCGACTTCATTTTCTAAAAGGCATTTTTTCGATTTTTTTGTCAGATTATTCGATTTTTTATTTGTGTAATTTCTCCGTTAAAACTGCATGATGAATCAGTAAATATTAATCTGATCGAAAATAAAATATTTTTGCCCTCTTGTGACCATTATCTTGAATTTACCCATGATCCTTTGCTCGAGTGGTTATGCGAATAAGCTCAAAAATGACTCCAATATGATAAACTCATATATACAAATCCTGGAGTGTCAGCTCTCATTTTTTATTCTTCCAGAGATAGCGCAGAAAGTTTGGCAGTGGGGCCATAAGTGTCCCCTGGCCTTGTAGGCTAGTGTGGCCAGACAGCCAGACCCAGCCATCATTTAGATATGATGGACTATTGACGTGCAGAAACTACAGACGATACATTTCGCAATAATGGTGCCATACGATGACTAAATCACAGTTTATTTCTTGGATTACAACAGATAATGGAGCAATTCACAGGAAATGACATCATGTTATGCCCCTGGAGGCTAGTATACTTTCCGTGCACAGCAGATTATTCCTGACGGTATATTTATATTATTGTAAATATATTCGACAAAATGGTCAGAGGCGTTTTATTCCATCAACTATGTTGAACAGAACGACGTTTTCCTGGACTTTATTTCCCATGAGGCCACTTAGAGCAGATAACTAGATCTGTTATACAATAAATATGTATTTTATTGCCAGCAATACAAATAAGTGCTAGACCTGAAAGCCTTGAAAACAGTGTGCTGATTACCTTCACCGACTTCAATGTAAGAATATCTTGAGGAGAGTCAAATAGTAAGTTACATATGCTAATCAAGTTCTTGCTCTCTATGTAGATGTATACGCTAAAACATTCTTCTTCGACGGTATGAAAATTAATAGTTCGGCTAAATCGTTGTGATGATGGGGAAATAATTGAATGTAACCGAACAACCGACTGTCTTTGTTGGGAAAATCATTATTCATTTTTCATTGAACGAGTGCTCATTCACCCTCATGGCTTATTCACCCCCATGGGTTCATTCACCCCCATGGGTTAGTTTATAGGGATAGCGAGATCGCGTGCCCTTTCTATACTACTCATCGCGCACTACTCACCGCGCATGCGCAGTCGACCCATTCTACTGTAGGGTGTAAGCCTGGCCCATGGAATCTCAGGTAGTGAAAACCCCAGGTCTCTCGCCCCGCCCTATCCCGCGCCACACCCATGCGACCCGCTGTGCAGTGAGTAAAGCGGAGTAGGAGGAGGAGGAGAAGGAGGAGGAGGAGGTGGAGGTGGAGGAGGAGTAGGAGTAGGAGTAGGAGTAGGAGTAGGAGTAGGACACGCCACGCCACGGATTATACTAGGTAGATGTTCAAAACGTTTAGAGACTGAAGCTGTTTATATCCAGTCTGTAAACTCGAAATATCCCGTTAACAACTAGGAATCATACACGTGATACATCCTAGTTTATATATAGGCATTCGATGTAACGTCTTGTACACAGCCTTCATTGGCAAAGAATTTCCTCTTCAATAATTTGCAGGCCTTCCCTGAGGTCACAATTTGGGTAAGGATTACAGAAAATGTATAGAATAGCCAAGTCTGAGTACAACAACATGTCTAGGCCGAATGCTTTTCAGCTCTACAGATGCTTGGACAATAGAGTATCGACATTTCATTGTGTGCAGTCGTGCGGGGAAGAAGCGATCAACTGTTTTCACTGATGCTATGAATATATCATGGCATTCCCGTCCTATTATATCTTACTGTCATTTTCCCCATTTTTCCGCACGGTCAGTATTAGGTTTGTCTAGCTTGGGGGAGGGGGGTATCCATTTTGAGAAAGTTCGCTTTTACTGCGAAATTGAGTCAAATATTTATTTACAAGGGGTCACAAGTTAATCTTCGTCGATTTTGTGTTTCTATCTGTTCGAGTAACAAATATAGGTTACCTCAGATAACGATTCTCTATCGTTCCACAATTCTTTCGAGAAATATCTCCTGAAAAAAGTATTCGACATAAAGAGTTGTAAATTTAAGTCTTTGCGCCCAAGGATAACAGCTTCGCCAGTTGGGACATAAAATCTGTTATTCAATTGTGTTGTTGTACTGAATCCCGCTTTCGTTGTCTCTGGAGAAGTTGCTCCGTTCATGGTCGATGACGTCTTCATTCATGATATCTCCCGTGAACCTATTGCTCTAATTTTATCGGCAAGATGAATGACTACCTCTGCTCTTTCAAACAGCTCGAATTTCATTTCCCATCGCCGAAGAATATAATCCCCTCTGAACTCAATCCATCGTCTTTTATCGTAACTCAACAATTCATTTGTATCTCTACTTTATCACATTGGAGTGTGACCAACGTCACAGGACCTGCGGAGTAGGGTTTGTTTTTGCCAATTTCGAGGTTTATAGGCCACCTAAGTAGGTCAAATTTTCATCAAATTTAGGTCAGCTCAGAACTTGCTGGTAACAGTCCCCTAATGCACGTTCATGCCAAATATCAAGGTTCTAATGTCAACGGTTCTCCTTATTTTACCGGAAAAAGGATTCAGATGGACTGACTGACTGACTTATTACCGGACAATTTGCAAATGAGAGCCTACTTCGTAGGAACTTCGGCTACACCCGTTACTGTTCTTGAAAAAAACCCCTTTGAGTGAATTTCGCGAGTAACAAGCTATCTATCGTCCATCATAGAAGAGGGATTTTCTTTGGGGTTTTTTTATGGGGTAGAATAACCAATCATTATCTTCATTTGCGCCTGTGAGTGATTGAAAACGTACACACCGTCTGTATCAGTTTCTTGTGGAAGTCATTAGTCTGTGTCGCTGTTGGAATCGCCGATAATACAAGAAAAATCACCGTAGACGATTACCTAATCTTGTTGAAGAATTCAGATAGCCATGCGACGTAATTTACTGTGGCTGATAATTTAATAATTTGCAGGTGTTATTCTCTGCTCTCTTCGATCTTTTAATTACTTTCATCCTACACAAGAGATTCCTGTTGCAAATTACCAACTCTAACAGGATGTTGCCACATGACGATGATTCCATTAGCACGGAATTAAAACGCCCGGAAACACTTGAATACTGGTTTCCTGGATAAATCAGTTAGACAAACGAACACTTCTAGATTTCGTCACCAGCCAATGAAAATACTGCCCTTTATTTTGAAATTTGAATTGATCAATCAAATGTTAAAACTGGGAGATATCCCGTGGTGCATTTTTATTTTCATCAAACTCCATTAACAATAATCTAGTTCTTGAATCTTCCAGTGGCATTATTGGCAATATCAGCAGAAACCAAGAGATAAATTATAAAAACGTGACATGGTGGACAAGGATGCCGGCTTGCTGACAAGAAATCACATTACACAACAAGCCACTATTGTCACTGCAAGGTGCATCCCAAGAACAAAAATGATTACTGTGAGGGTTTGTATCGCAGCCAGGCATTTATTGTAGCAGCTTATGTGAACCCCTTGAATGGCATGACCACACGTGTTCTATCACTGGCTTGAGCGGTAATACCTGCAAATATTTAAAACGCGATGATGTAATAAGTCATTTGATGGAGAATGATGAACTTTGCGATCGTGATATTAATACGGCCAAAAGTGAGAAAATATTTGAAGGCAAGTTCTCATTTAGAATACCCTCTCCATAGGCTTTCTTCAGTGGTGTTATCCAGTGGCTGTTTTACAGTTACCTGTGGCTTCCGCCTGTGGCTTTCAACAGAGGCTTTCACCAGTGGCTTTTTTTATCTCCATAAGCAACCACCTAGCTGGGGGTCTAATAATACCCCAGCCACCATTCAGATTTTTGGACAGTATTCCCGGCCGCGCGCACATCGCCGGAAGTGACATCATATATAGTAAATTAGATGTTTGCCGAACATTTAGATTACTTTTCAAGTCTGCATAATAGCTCTGTTGACCTAGCATTGAAAAGAATTATCTGAAGATTATTTTCCCTCTCTATCTGGACAGAGCATTTGAAAAGTAGTTCGTTCATGTGCAAAACTGGAGGAGTTGTTCGGCCGGATTTAGGTCAACCTCCGCTATTGGAGGCAGGGATGTTAATGAACCTGTGAAATAGAGCATGCGCTGTGGGGAGAGTGCTTCATAAGTAGAATCCACTGTAGACTGACCTACAGCATGAACAATTTGCTAGTTGTAATTCTAACTAGCCACTGAACTATCAGCGGTTTGGTTCCCTTATCATTTCTCTACCACATCAATATAACGAGTAAATGAGTTAGGACAACCGTTACGAGAATCTAGATATTGATACGCACGTTTAAGACACGGCTTATCGTATTACCTCGTCTGAGTTTGCCACGTGATTGCAAAAAATATAGAAATGAGAACAAACATATCAGGAAGAAGTAGATGTTATTTCTTAAGTACTGTATTTTTTTCGTTATTAACGACAATATTCAAACCGTTTCTTTTTTAAAGTGATCGATGAGATACTTACGTTTTTTCGTGGCGTTCTGCTTAGCTGTTGCCTCTCCACATTGTTATATGTCCGATGATCGCAAGTGTCAGCGTGAAGTTTTTGTAATCTCACTAGTACGATGTATCGCTCTCTGAGGCATAGCTCTTCATCCAAAGCTGTCTCACATCCGGTAATGTCTTACAGAATCATTCGTAATTTATTGATCCTCCGTTATCACATTCAAATCCCCAGTGTCAGTTAAATCCCGGTTGCATTCAAATCTTAGAAGTTGCGAACTACACAGGATGACTGTATCTGTGACCATAATTCAAGAATTAAAAAAAAAAAAAAAAACAGCAATACGCAAAGGACAATTTATTTGTGATATTTATGTATCTTTTCGTCATTCATGCAATAACTTCTTATCATCACTCGTTCTTTGATTTTTATGGAGATTTGCCATTTTCTGAACCGCGTTTCGAACAACGGAGTATTTTTATTCGGGGTATCGACATAGACGCTGTTAGGATTCCAGTATCTCAGGAAATATCTTTATGAAGAATATTGCATAGAGTCATCAAAGGAATAGTACGGTAAGCCGCGAAAGATTGAGAGTTATCCAGGAAACCCCCTAAACTTCTTGTTCACTTTGCCTTGCAATTCTCAGGCTCCTCGTGACAATGAGGTATCATCAAATAACTTAAAAACATGATTTCTGGATGATGCTGTATCATTAATAGCTTGAGTAATTAATAGCTTGGATATTACTTGGTCACTCTCATATCATTTCGAGTGTGTATTTTCTAACGCGTATCGTCGTTGTCGATTTCTTCCCGTCTCAATTTTGTTGAATAACGGAATGCACTTTTTACATCGAGCTTTCCTCGATACCAACTTCTTTATTTTTGTAATTTTTGTAAGTGAGTTTCCATCGCACAATCAAGCCTATCTGTCAGAGAGGAATTCATCCACAAATTTCAATATTTTAGCGCCTGGTTTTCCTGAGTGTATCCGCACAATTCAAAATGCCGCCCAAACAGCATCTACTTTAGATTAACCTAATCGTTGCCTCTCCATAGATTAAGATGTCATCTGAATGCCGTCATGAGTCTGCATCATTGCGTCCTTGAATCAAATTATGTACAGCAACAACGCTAGCATTTTAATGACTGACAGAATGCACTAACGCGACAATCCGAACAATTGGATAAGAACTGCCGTTCCAATCACCAAAATGCCGTCATGTAACTCATGGAAAAAAATGTATGCCTTGAAATATCTACGGATTCATAATCAAAATATTTCGAGTATTGTTCGCCCTATTTTAGTGCATCGGTCTAATAACGTTCTCTTAGATCCAGTCCTGGACGAATCTTTACTGCTTCGCCGATATCCCGGTAATTCTATCTGTATCATACACTGACAGCAGAGTACGGTGGTAGAGTGCAAGATCTCTTGTGCTACTTTTCATAATATGAACTAATTCCGCTCAGACTGCTGCTGGTGCCGTGTGAACAACTCTTTATATATGGCAGATCTGTATGATGCTCAAGTCATACTCAAATCAAGCCATGACCAGGCGATGTAGAATCGGCCATGCACGATTAACTCGCGAATATTTACTAAAAAAGAGCCTTGCTGCGAAGATCTCACGGTGAAACATATCCGTATCGACTGCATAGATTTTAAGATTGTAAGAGATGCTCTTTATCGTTCGACTACTTTGAAAGATCTTTTTAGTCGGGTGAGGGAGGACGGCATCTTGAGTTATTTGAGAGAAATCCGTTTGTTGCATAAGTTTTAATGTGTGTATGTCTTAATGCGTTGGATTACTAAGTTATTGGCTTGAATACTTAGAATTGTGTTTGATCGTCGCTATATAGCTGAAATATTGCTGAACGCGACATTAAACCTTAATTCTCTCTCTCCTTCTCGCTCTCTCTCTTCCGTGCTCAAATCGTGACTGAGCGTGATATCAAAATACGAGCGTAGCGTGCAAGAACTATGGCGTTACGTTTCGTAACTTGTGTCTAATTCCGCTTAACGCGGGTCTAGACGCCGTATGAACCTATGTGCTTCAAGATTCTCATGGTGCTTATATGAACAGTCACAATTAAAACCTGACTGAGATACATATTTCTCTAGATGTCGACTTTACGGATGGATTAAGAATACTGATCAGCCATACGGATTTGATATTTTTGGAACATCATGATGTCTTGTCGGCATCATTGAGAACTGTTGATCGCTTCTTTCTTGCAGGAAACTAGCCCATGTTTATGGATACTAAAATTGTCTTTTCGAATTTAGTAATGTTGTTATATGGAATTGGATTTGTGGACACGGATATTCGTTAATAGACGACGGCTGAATTATGAATGACGGACCGGAAGTTTGTACTATAACTGCGGATCTGCAGGATCCCCTGAGAGAACTACACATTTCATTACTGGATAAAACGACGACTACAAAAATGAATTTGATCATCAGATTCGATAACCATACAGTTATCGTTCATATAGAATGTCCGTTTCCATACGCGAAAATAACTTCCTAGATCAATTCTCTACCAATTTAGAAGATGAAAATTTACACAACTTATCTCAAGAAATGCAAGCTTGTG
Source organism: Hanleya hanleyi (assembly GCA_036873755.1). NCBI lineage: Eukaryota > Metazoa > Mollusca > Polyplacophora > Lepidopleurida > Hanleyidae > Hanleya > Hanleya hanleyi. Next base: position 29,273 of record JAVTVY010013412.1, read on the forward strand.
ATGCTTAACAATAGAAGCATTCTTCGCAATTGTTGCAACCGACTCTGTTGGGGAAGTATTATGTGTAATCCTATACTGTACGATCGCCCCCCATTGGTAATCTTCAACATTCTACATATTTATATGTTTTAAGTTGAGCGAGTCTGTGAAACTCAAGGAAAGTTTCTTAATGTGGCTAGACAGCCAGATCCAGTCGACCATTTAGATATGATGGTCTATTGACGTGCAGAAACTCTTTTCGCTATAGACAGCACATTTCGCATTTTTATGCCTAAATCACAGTTTATATCTCGGATTACAACAGATAATGGAGCCTTTCATTGAGAATGAGATGGTGTGATGCCTCTGGAGGAAAGCTTACTCTCCGTGTTGAGCAAATGTTTCCTGTCGGTATATTATGATATTGTAAATATTCGATAAAATGATAGAAGGCGGCGTTTCTGAGGAGCAAAACGATGATTTCCTCGACTTTATTTCCCAAGAGGCTAAGTAAAAACAGACAACTCGATCTGTTATACAATAAATATGTATTTGCAAATAATACAAAAAAGTGCTTGCCCTGAATGCATTCAGCTGCTTACCTTCACCGCTTAATTAACGACCCCATGGGATGAATATCATCCTGGGGACAATCGAATACTGAATTACATATGCAAATCTGGTTATTGCTGTCTATGTATACGCTGAAACATCCGTCTACGAAAGTATGGTATAGTAACTCGCCTAATTGGCTGTGATGATAAAAAATGATTTGTTATAACCCAACAACGGACTGTCATTTGGGTGGATACTATTATTTATTATTCAATGAATATCGGAGATATTTTTATATCTTCAATCTCAAATTATCCCGTTGACAATCACGGGCCACAGACGTTTTAGATCCCAGTTTATACACCAAATATAGGTATCCGATGTGACGTTTTGTAGACAGCCTTCATTACCAAAAATTCCACCTTCAGTAATTCACAGGATTTTCTCAAGGTAATACTTTGTGAGGTACTCACAGTACAATGCATCCAATAGCCAAGACTGGGAACAACAGCACATCTAGACCCAGCGTTTTTCAGCTCCATAAAGGCATAGACAATGAAATATAAACCATTTCTTGTGTGATGCCATGAGGAGAAGTAGCGATCAACTGTTTCAGTTGGTGCTATATATATACCTGTCCCTTCTGATATTACCGTCACTGTTAGCTCTGTCTAGCCGGGAAGGGTTGGGGGCGTATTTGGGAAAGTTCGTCTTAACTGCGAAATTGAAAGCTTAAGCTATATTTGCAAAGGGTCGCGTAATAATTTTGTCCATTTTGTGCATCTTTCTCACCAGAGAAACAAATATATATAATATTAATCAGGTCCACAATTCTTCCAAAATATATCTTCTGAAAAAATTATTTGAAATAAAGAGTGCACCTCCCTTTGCCAAAGGATAAGGAGTCCACTATTTGGTTAATAAAATCTTTATTCAATGATGTTGTACTCAATGACGCTTTATTTGTCCGTGGAGGGGTTGATCCGATCATGATTGATGGCGTGTTCATTCGTGATATTTCAGTGAAGTTATTGCTGTAATTCTATCAGCATGATGAATGGTTATCTCTGCTCTTTCAAAAAGCTCGAATTCCATTTCCCGTCGTCGGAGAATATAATCCCATCTGACCTCGATCCTTCCTTTTTTTTCGTAACTCAGCAACTCGTTTGTATCCCAATTTTATCACTTCGACTATACCCGTTATTGTCCTTGAAAAATCTCCGCTAAGTGAACCCCACGAGTACCAAGCTATCTATCGCCTAATATAGAAACGATTTTTTATGGAGTAGAATAACCAAGCGTTATTTTCATCCTCGCCTTCAAGTGATTGAATACGAACACACCGTCTGTATCAGTATCATTTTGAAGTCATTAGTCTATGTAGCTGTAGGAATCGCTAGGCAATAATCACCATAGACGATTACCTAATCTTGTTGAAGAATTTAGATAGCCACGAGACGCGATTTCACGCGGCTGATTACGAAGCAATTTAGTAATTTGCGGATGTTATTCTTTATTCTCTTCAAACCGTTAAATACTTTCATCTTACACAGAAAACAAATCCGGTTACAAATCACCAACTCTAATAGGATGTTGTCAGCAGAAGAAGATTCCATTAGCCCAGACTTAAAAAAATGTTCTCTCGATGAGATCGTCGCTATACAGCTGAAATATTTCTCTATCTCGATGAGTCAGTTAGACAAATGAACTCGTGAATATGTTTATTTTCTTCCAGTTTTCTTCAAAAGTCAATGACAATGTTACATTTCATTTTAAAAATTTAAATTGACCAATCAAATGTTCTAAAACTGTAACACAGGCCCGCAAAACAGGAGTTTTGGAGGGGTGTGGGCGGTGGTATTAGGGTGAAGTGTCGAAATATGGGATCTCTACATATAACCCCATGCTTTATATAAATCCACAGCAAGGCGTGAAATGCACTTTGGGTGAATCGATAAATAAACGGTTTACCGCCAAACAAAGTACATCAGCATATTCTACAAGTATCACTTTATATATTCCCATCGTCAAATTAGTAAATTTGTGCAATTTTTTACCTTTGCCGGGCGATTCAAAATCCAACGTAACTGCCCATCCATCTTGGAACAGTGAGATTATGGCGGGCTTCGTTCTCAATTCTGATTGGTCAGTCGCGACACGCCTCAGACAATGAGGTCATACACTGATCAGCTGCCCCATATATCGACTCTCACCCTAATACCACCGCCCACACCCCTCCAAAACTCTTGATTTGCGGGCCTGTGAACTGTAATGGGGAAATCCTGTGATGCGTTTTTGTTTCTATCTAACTCCATCAACAAGAATCTAACTTATAGCTCCGTGCGAAAAACATCACCCTCGATGGGGCAGATCTGCCAATCAAAAAACAGGATGTCAGGAATGATGGACTACTTTTCAATACTTACTGGCTACCATCATCTATATAGTCGAACCCATTGCGATAATACGCATGGCAATGTTAGCTTGCTTGTGTGTAGGTTCGCACAACATTCCATATGAGCGAAATAACATGTGTTGAATAATTTGCATGTTGTTATTTTGACTAGCCGTGTATAAGATCAAGAATGCATGGATGCACTTCAGGACGGATAATCACTTGGGTATGGATTTTCAAGACAAATTATGCTCGTTCTGTATTAAATGAACGAATACCGAACGTTTCCATGAGAAACAGATCATTCGCATCGGCATGGTCGATATATTATCAAAAATTAGATCAAGTGTGTGCAATATGCACATGGTTGATACAGTTATTATTGTTAATAACAGTGAGTAGACGTGAAAGAGATAATCCGACCACAAGCGTCTGTTTTTCTTCTGTCCTAATCATCACACAAACGGCTTGAGAAATATCAGCGCTTTGATTTCCTTATCTTTTTTTTTGTCACATCAATGTAGAGAGTAAATGAGTTAGGACAACGGTTACGAGAATCCAGATGTTGATCTGCCGCGTACTCAAAACAATTTAAGCACTTTTATGACAACTACAGCTTATCGTCACAAAACAGATATCAGAAAGTGTTGTTTGATGTTACTGTTATTATACGAGATGCGAACTTTTTAATGTAAAGCAGGCTTCCTTGGCGACAAACTTGATTCTGGCTGGTCAGTGATATCTCACCGCCTTTAGCGGTAACTCGATGTGATGTCAATATTCCTCAATTTCTTTGCATGTGTTACAAGAGTAGTTGTAAATATGAACTTTTCGACACTCACTGGTCGGCCAACGTCTGGAATATTCCATCTTTATTGCACGTAAAAGCGTCAGAACAAAATTGCGCTTACACAGTTACACAGGTTACACACTTTTTATGGATGTCAATCGTTGCTCATATTCGTTTTCGCGAGCATTCATTTGTCAACAAACTTTCCATTCGTGAACACCGCAAATTTTAAAGCAATATGAACAAAGGAAATGTTTCACTGTTAACCCGGATCCGGTCAATTCGAGACCTAGGTAGGCCTGAGGAAGAGCTATTTTTGCCCAACCACAATTATAATATATTCTACACCTTGGGTTAGACAGCCGAAATTTCTTACAGTTTATCTTGGAACCAAGCTCTACCAAAATAATCGAAGACATATTCGAAAATTGCATATTTGAATTGATTTATCTGTCAGATTTCCGGAGTTTTTTTTTTATTCTTGCTATTTTGTTCTCTGACAGATATGCAAATTGATAAGTGTTCCCAACATGATATCCTATCAATTCCAAAAATTACCAAAAATGCTGTTTGTAAAATGACGTCACTCTGACGTCATCAAACAAAGCGGCCATCTTAGATTTTTATTACATTTTCTGGTAGAGCACAACCCAAGTGTATGGCGTGATAAGTTTCAGACCACTAGCTCAAGGGTTTAAGAAAATATTCAGGGTAATGGCCGAAATGGCACCCAAAGGCCAGAACATGTCACAAAAATCTCAGGTCATGTATAGGTTGATTTTCGTCCATTTTGTCCATCTTCCTTGTCCGAGAGACGAATATAGTGTGTGTAACATAACCTTGATATTAATGAGTTCCACAATGCTTCCGAAAAATATCTTCTGAGAAAATTATTCAAAATAAAGAATGCAACGGCCTAAGCCCAAGGATAAGAGCTCCAATATTTGGTCGATAAGGTCATTTTTCAATAATGTTGCATTTTCGTTGTCTCCTCCGGAGTTCTCCAATCATGATTGATGAGTTGTCCGTTCATGATATCTCAGTGAAGTTATGGCTGTAATTCTATCAGCAAGATAAATGGCCATCTCTGTTCTTTCAAACAGCTCGAATCTTATTTCCCGTCGTCGGAGAATATAATTCCCTCTTACCTCTATCCATCGTCTTTTTTGGTAACTCAGCAACTCATTTGTATCACTATTTTATCACTTCGGCTATACCCGTTATTTTCCTTGACAAATCCGTATACCAAGCTATCTATCGCCTTTCATAGAAGAGGGAAGGGTTTTTTTTGGTATTTTATGGTGTAGAATAACCAATCGTTATATGTATCCGCACCTGTGATTGAATGAATACGTGCACGCCTATCGTTTTCTTTCAGAAGCCATTAAACTCCGACACTGTTAGAATCGTCAGGAAGCACTTAGAAAACAACCAGAAATATTAGAAGAATGCAACTTTTCAATGAGAACACCGTCACCAGTGGCTTTTTGTTTTACTTTCATTGGGAGTTAGACGACAACTATTGCGTTACTGCTTCCATGATTCAGACACTCTTCTTTGTCAAAAGAAAAACTGGCTGTAATATATATGAATATTTGCGTTTAGAAATGTATAGCTTCCGGCGAAAAAAAAATGACTTTCGATTGGACAGATCTGCTGGGGGAAAAGAGGCCTATTCCGTCGAAGTCATAGTACCTCGTGCATTAATGGTGTAAGGATTTTACAGCTCTCAGCTGTAAACCGTGATCCGCCGCACGTGAGGCACACCACAAGCTATAGGATGTGTTTCCGCTCACATAGTCCTCGTTGTATTTCTCCCTTATGAGCTAATAAAACGTATATCCAAATGAAGGGGATATTCCTTTGATTCTACACCCCGAAGGTTCTCTTCTGATTTGAGGTGTTTCTCCTGGTTTTTACCCCTCGGCCAACTTTGGCCTAGGGGTATTGTCGTCATCATGTACGGCTGTCCGTCCGTCCGTACGTCCGTACGTACGTCCGTCCGTCCGTTACCGCGATATCTACAGAACCGTTTCATGCATGGCAACCAAACTTGTTACATCTATTTATCTTCACGTAAATCAGAAGCCTATCGAAAATGAGTCATCTCGGACAATATTTTGCAGAGTTATGCCCCTTTTTACAAATAAGAATCCATTTATGATTTGTTATTGTGATAATTTCAGAACCGTTCCATATACAACATCCTAACGTGATACAGTTGTTTCTCTTGACCTGAACTAGATGCCTATCGAAAATGAGTCGTGTCAGAAAGTATTTTGCAGAGTTATGCCCCTTGTCTAATAAATCCACTAATTCCTATGTTAAGTTTGCATATAATTTCTATATCATGTTTGTATACTGTCACTTTTATTTATTGATTGGATGACTGATTTATTGATTTATTCTCTTACACAATGCGAAGAATGCCTGCAAATCTGTTTTGAAAATGACACTAGATGCCTATCGAAATGAGTCGTGTCAGAAAGTATTTTGCAGAGTTATGCCCCTTGTCTAACAAAATCCACTAATTCCTATGTTAAGTTTGCATATTATTTCTATATCATGTTAGTATACTATCACATTTATTTATTGATTGGATGACTGATTTATTGATTTATTCTCTCAGACAATGCGAAGAATTCTTCCCACAAGCCAATCAATTGGTAGAGACACCCTTACATTATAATAGCTGGGGTTCAGAGCCGAGGGGTTTCGATAGCGCAGCTTCATGTTCAGTCTTAAGCTGATCTCCATGGTAACAGAAGTCATACAGCTGACATGCGCTGTTCGGAGTTTCCGCGTGATGATGTGCTTTCAATATGGATGTCCTAGCATTGCGAGACGAGGTCCTAATGTCCTACATTATCCGAGGCCGTGTCGCGTGACTGGCTACCATCACTTCTTATGATCGAATCCTTTGCAGAGTTGCAAAGTGAAGTCGAGAACAAACAATTTGATCATGTGGCTTGCTATCGCTCACAACGTGCTTGAAAGTTCCTGCAACACTCCATATAACCGGGATAAAATATGGCGCATAATTCAAACTAGCGATATATTCGAAGAAGAATGTTTAGACTCACTTGGGGAAGAAAAAATCGCTTAGATATGGATCCTTTAAACAAAGTATATTCGACCTATATTACGTTATGGCCAAATGCTTCCACGTGATATTGACCATTCGTACCAACATGGTTGATATATTATCAATAGTACTATCAGGTATGTGCATGGTTGATACAGTTATTATTGTTAGTAACAGCGAATAGATAAGAAACAGGCATCTTAATTATACAGATACAAAATTATGTTTTCCCATTGTCCTAACCATTACACACACAGCGTAACAAATATCAGCGGTTTGGTTTTCTTACCATTTCTTTACCACATCAATATAGCGAGTCAATGAGTTAGGACAACAGTGACGAGATGTTGATACACACGTTTATGACAGCCACTGCTTATCGTCACAAAGAGATATCAGAACGTGAACATCGTATTCCCTCGTCTGAATTTACCATGTGGTGGTAAAAAATAGAGAAATGAACACAACAATATCAGGTAGAAGTACATGTTACTTCCCAAGTACTGTATTTTTGTCATTATTAACGACAATATTTAACCCGTTTCTTTTTTGAAGTCATCTGTGAGATTACAACACATATAAGGGAAGTGGGAAGAGGTGCCGACATACTGACAGAGCCACATGACTTCACAGTATAGTCTTCCCGTTAACCTATTCTAAAGCACATACCAAGAATCTAACGATTCGTGATATGTGTTGTATCTCAGGTACGCTTTTATTGTACCTGTTTATGTGGCAACTTGGATGATATGACCACACGGCCCCTAGCACCGGCATGAGCGGTATTAGATACAAATGTAAAGAGCTTTCATGGGAATGCTAGATACTTACGTTTTTTCGTGGCGTTCTGCTTAGCTGTTGCCTTTCTACATTGTTATATGTTAGATGATCGCAAAAGTGTCAGAAGCGAAGTTTTTGTAATCTCACTAGTAAGATATATCGCTCTCTGAGGCATCGCTCTTCATCCAAAGCTGTCTCACATCCGGTAATGTCTTACAGAATCGTTCGTATGTTATTGATCCTCCGTTATCACATTGAAATCCCCAGTGTCAGTTAAATCCCGGTTACATTTAAATCTGAGAAGGTGCGAACTGAATCGGATGACAGTAACTGTGGTCATTATTTAAGAATTAAAAAAACCCAATACGCTGAGGACAATTTCTTTGTGATATTTATGTGTCTTTTTTTTAATTCTGATAATGACTTCCTTATCATTATTCGTTGTTTTATTACAACGCCTTCTCCTCACTTTTATCGAGATTTGACATTTTCTGAATCGGGTTTCGAATAACCGATTATTCATATTCAGGGTATCCATTTGAACATGGTTATGATTCCAGTATCCCAAGAAAGACCTTTACGAAGAATATTGCATACAGGCATCGTAGGAATTGTTAGGTATCCCGTGAGCGAGTGAGAGTTATCAATGAGACCTTCTGAATCTCTTGTTCTGCTTGCTATTCAAGTCTCGAATTCGTCGCAGGAATTAGGTAAAAAACATTTCTGAATATAACAGTATTTTCGTTATTTTGAGATTCCACTCTCTTAGTATAGCACATATTCTAGTGCAGAAATTGGTTGAGTCCCGAGCGGGATTCGAACAACCGACCCGCAGAATATGTGCTATACTAAGAAAGTGGTATCCCAAAGTAAGGAAAATCCTGCTATACGATCACTTTCTAAGTGACAAAAAATATCTTCCTATGTACTCAGCTATGGGAGCTGTGTCATTACGACCATCAGAGGGGTACTGTATGTTCACTTTCAAGATTACCGGTTTTCTACTTCCTATTTTTGTGGAAGACCCGTTGGCCGAGTGGTTTAGATCGCTGGCGATTAGGAGCTTTACTCTGGGGGTAGGTGGTTCGAATCTAATTTTCTGCACTAGAATATGTGTTATACTAAGACAGTGGAATCCCCAAAATAACGAAAATACTTTTATACGATCACTTTCTAAATGACAAAAAAAAATATCTTCATATTTATGAATATCACTTGCTGGATGCCGCAATTTTGCATCATATTGATACGTAATTAATACCTTTGATAGTAGTTGGCAACTCTCATTTAATTGTCATCGTGTATTTCTTCATGACGCTTAGTCGTATCACTGTTCTCGATTTCTTCTCGATTGCTGGCCAGTGAGCACAGTGCGTTAACTATGATCACAGTATGCGTCCCAATGTATTTCATCTAAATGAGGTAAGATTTTCGTTGTCCTGCATAGTTTTTGCCTTTTTATGAGAACGGAACAATAATCAAAATATTTCCCCGATTGTTTACCCGATATTAACGCATCGGTCTAGTAACGTTGTCTTAGATACAGTTCTGAGGGAATTACGCAACTAATTTTTACTGCTTTGCTTAGCAAGCAATATTGATCGTATTGATTGCGGTATTCCTTAGACAAATTATCTTCTTGTTTACCCGACTGACAATAGAAACTACTGCATAAACGACTAAATTAATTCAGCTTGTGATTATCTATATACAGTAGTAGCAGTAGTGGTATTTTTATTTTCGTCACAGTTCATGTTATAATATGCGAATGTGTACAATCACATTTAAACATATCATGAGTCGTTCTATGTTACGAGTGACGACAATTATAAGACATGTAAAATGATGTATACAGGACAATTATATACACCTTCCGAATATAAAAGAATGTACACTATCAGAATCTAACTTCGATTAACCATTTTCATGGGTCTTCATAACATTTTTCAGACCATTTAATTTTTTAATTGTTTTGCAACATACGAAACATAGGCAGTAAACAGGCTAAGCTAACACAAAACAGTGCATCTATTCTGGATATGATGGCCTGTAAAACACCCGTGATGAGAGTAAAATGATCCACGTGTAGAAACATGAAAATGTCAAGCATATGCTGCAGAATATACTGTACATGTACATACATGTTATAAAAGCAGGAATATAACGTATGCAATAAATGATAATGAAAACGACGCAGACAAGGGAGCATGACGAAGCTCCTTCTAATCAGTGACTACTGATAATTTGCAAATGAGAGAACACGTGTTACCATCACAGAATAAAAAAAATGACTATGAATATATTGACGAGACACTTTGACAATGACATATGATACTTGTGGTTGTATATAGTTTCGTAGAAATTCGTCCTATTATCTTCAAGATCGATGTTCCAGTTCCGTTTTACAATGCCAATTATGTTGCCGCCTGTCGATGTTACCGGAAGTTTCATGTCAGGATAAACTGGCTATCACCGGTGTTATCGGAGTATAATAGAGATGTGTTGTTTTGAGTTAAGCCTTGGACAAAGCCAGTGGATTATGAATGACGGACTAGACGCTTGTAATTTCTTCATTATTCTGGCGAAAGTTATATTGATATAAGGATCTCCGATTTATTCATGCTACAGTTGACACCAATTCCAAATATGCATAAATAAATAAACACAATATGGTTTCCCGCAAGAGAGAAGCGAATAACAGTTTCCAATGATGACAGCAAGACATCATAATGTTCTTTATATAAGCTCAGTAATGAGACATGGGACATAATGGTGCCCTTGCAGCTAATTGTCGGTCTGCTAATTAAGATATCTCGGTCACAAATCAGAGATTTCGTACTGCTAACAATGCCCTTATCTACTTCTTTAATTATAATATAATCAATATGAATCCATAGTAGGATATTTCCACCGCAATCTTGAATTCAGATTCCCTGAAAATAATTTTGAAAAAGTGAAATTCAATGAGAACCCTAGGTTGACCTGATTGAGTACACCATGGTTCACTGCCAAACTTATTCTCTCAACTCTGGACCCGAAAGAAAGAAGAAATGAAACTTTTCGACTCCGTACACTATCTCGCTAGAGTCATTTCGAGCAAATCTTCTACATATGAGTCCAAAGGGTCGTGCGTTCAGATTAGCGTTGTTGAAGGTGCCCAGGCGTTCTCGTTGCCTCTAAGGCCACACCATACCCTACATTTGTCTTAAATAATTATTATATCTTTATTGAATCATCAGTTTTTGAAGAAGGAATATGAACGGATATCGCAAAATCGGTCGAGAACTCGACTAATACTTTCCACTGCAAACCACCTTGCATGAAAGGGAATGATTTAGGACAGGGACGAAATGCTCACATCTGGATACACGAGATATCATTTTCACATGGAAGACGATATTATCCTTTATTCGAAACACATGGCCGATACTGCACATCCGTATTGCTATACGACGAATCAGTACACCTTCAGCTCAGCTAACATGAAACACATGTTATTGGAGATAATACTATTAATATCAATTCTATCCCAGAACCAATATCGGACATTTATTGGCATCTTGTAGAAATACCTATTCCTCGTGGATAGATTAATCATTATGCTGATGGTCAAACTGATATTTGACTAATGCACAGTGGAGGCTGACACTACTATAATCATAATTCCTGCCAAACGGCGAGAATATACGACGATGCCTTCATTCAATGCAACCCAAAATCGAGTAGCTTAGATGCAGCGATGCCATTATAGCGTTATAATGTCCCCAATTTGTCTTCTTGACACAAAACGGACCTGACTAACCACGTTCGTGCCATTATTTATCCTATGTAATTCGTGTTTTGATTCCCTGCCGATGAAAAGAAATTGGGAGATATTGATATTGATCAAGATTCTACACAGTTAAGTTAATTGTCGAAATTGCAAACTGGATTCCCTTATTTTCTCGGCCGCATCGCCCATCGATTATATATGTCATGTGGCATATGTTCGGGTCAGCTGTAATTCTTTAGCTACTGCTCGGACGGAAATGGACGGAAACATCAATGGCCCATCATTAAAATATATACCGCAGATGTTTTGATATCCCATTCTTCTACGCATTTCTCCTTGTTCCCTTCAAGCACCCATCTTTGCCGGATAAAATCATTCCTCGGGACATAGAGAAGGCACAATGGTGCCACCATTTGCGCCAGCCACATCAACCAAAAGCAAAAATATATTACGAGGATTTTGATGATGCCATTGATTTTGTAGAGGTAAAGAGGTCAGAATTTTCGACCGCGATATTGAGCACATTTATCGATATGGTCGCTCCATCTCTGTTGTCAGAGCCAATCTCGAATACGTTCGTCATGCAATATTCAGCCGTCGTCCAATAAAGAATTTCCGCGTCCACAATCCAAAGACTTAATTCACATAACAGTATTAGCTCCAAATTCAAAGAAAAACAATCATAGTGTACATAAACATAGGCTAGTTTCCTGATCAGTACTCTTTATCCATATGATTTTCGTTGTATAGTCGTTAACCAGGGAATGATGTATTCCAGTCAAGTTTTGGCAACAGTGGTGTTAATAGTCTATTTGAAAATAAAAAAGCAAGAACAGCGATATTTCACCGTGTTAGTGACTACAAATATATGATACGAGAACTGGACGAGAACTGGGCGAGTATGATCAGCCCAACAGGCTTACTATATTATGTGTTAAATTATTCTATGTATGAAAAATCTATATCCAAATCTTTCGTTATCATTAAAATCCCCCGAAAGACTGGCTGCATTTCTTGTTTCTCATCATTAAATTGGCTCCCTGGTTACAAGAATGAGTGTTCTGCGCAGCTCTTTGCGCATTACAGTTACCTCCCTTGTAATCGTACTCATGTGGTTGAATGGCCAGAACGAGATACTTTGACAGGCAGCCTTTACGTTTCAGTGACTCGTTTTAGTGAGCAATTGATAAATTTTCCCTTGTGGCGTCATGACTTCGAATGGCAATCTTTTTGTTGGCGTCACATTTGTCGGCGTCAGGACTTTGCATTGTCGGCACTTCATGGAAAATAGCGGGGACAAATCTGGGTACAAGAGGCTTCAGAGCTCTATTCATGCCCCATTTTGGATGGCGACCTATATTAAAATTGACTTATTCAAAAACTACATGTTCCAAGGAATGTATAAAATAAACATGAGAAAATTGACTTGACTTTTGCACATTCTAAAAGCAGGTATATCTCAAGTGTTGGGTGTTTTACATATTATACTGTACTAACTTGCCACAGACACACGTTATTCAAGCTGAAAATTAGAGAGAAAAAAGTAATACTCTATGCCACATTTTTTATATCAATTTCTAATATAGGATAATCTTCGGGAGCTATACAAGAAATATTTGAAAAATGACATGACTTTGTACCGAAACCCGGGAGCCACCTTAATATGCAGATACGCTCTCGTCCTGATTCACCGACAGGAAGAAAGCACAACAGAGGCTAACCTAGTTTTTAATAATCTGAGAAGAGTGGAAATTCTTTGATGGAAAACGGCTGAATGATGATCAGCGATACGGATTTGATATTTTTGGAACATCATGATGTCTTGCCGTCATCGGTGAAAACTGTTGACCGCATCTCTTTTGCAGGAATCTAGCCTACGTTAATGTACCCTTTGATTGTTGGTTATTTTTTCTTGATTTGATGCTAATGCTGTTCTGGACGCGGAAATTCTTTAATGGACGACGGCTGAATATTGAATGCTGGACTAGATTCCTGTATATATGCTATACTAGATTTCAGGATATTTGACACCTGTCATATATAAGGATGGATGCACACTTGATTACGTGATTGTAAGAGGAAAAAACGTCATAAGGGAATCGGTCTATTAGCTTCCGATTCGCATGTTAGATGTCTAATAAATCGCTATAGTCTCATATAGAACTTTCAGTTCTCTACAATAGATGCTACAGGCAAAATACCACACGACTACCTAGGGACATCATCTCGTCATGCTACTTGTTCACGTACTTTTAATTTGCCATTTGTTGTATTTAACTTGGTAGTTGCAAAGAGCTCCAGAGAATAGGGTACACCCAGTGTATTGTCGAAGACTTTCATAGCTCCCCGTACTTACGCCCAAGGCAGCGATTACCCCTGAGGGGTTCATGGATGTCATTCTCGTTGCTGTTGAAGTGGAGCTGGTTGTTACTACATTAGGACCGCGAAAGTGGCATTCTCCTATGCTATGGAAAATCCCTTAACGCATGTAAGAGTGGACTCAAAAACCCATAATGAATGGTCGTAGAGTTGTAGTACTGAAACGTCCTCAACTCCATTCAAGTGATGGAAATCCGCCGATATCGGTTTCAATCGATCTCAGATTTCCCCAGGAAACCACATTTTCTTCCACCAACTGTAGATCGTTTATCCATGTATACTTTACTGCACCCTTATCATTTCTATATGATTTCATGTTTGTGTATTCACAAACCGGTAATCTTAGCATTAATTTTTCGCTTCATCATCGCTTTCAATATAAATAATATTAGCGGCTTCTTAAAACCCGCATGTTCGCCTCTATGCCCATCACATGGTAGTGGTGCCCTTTAAATAATACTGAGGCGCCATATTACAGCCTTCCCAATGAGAGAGGACGATCAATAAACGTGTATTACAGCGGGTTTGTTATAAGACGAGTATATTCGATGTTGAGTTCCAAAGCATTCATAGCCTTAATTTCCTGCTTCTTAGAATATATCGCATTTCTGTTCGTTAAGTTTTCTTGTAGGCGTTATTTACCAGCTATCGGTCACTTCATCAAGAGACTATCACACACATTGCGTTAATATCAGTGACAACTATGCCATAACCTTCTTCTCTGGAAGGACTGGCTCGCTGGTACGATATCTAAATTGGCATTGCTTCCAGATTTGTAAGTTTCCTAGACAATATGTGTCCCATCTTAATGGTGTTTGTGTTGGCAAGTTGTACGCAATTTGAACCCAAAGAGTTTTTGAGGATGGTCACTAGGAATGATCATATGGTTTATATATTATTGAAATAATCCGCTCATTACTGACTTAACCCTATCTGGCCTGGGCGACGTGGGGTGTACAGTAGCCTGGGAGTGCCTAATATACATGTATTTTGGCTATTCCTAAGGCTATAGAGTGCTGAAACTTACCACACGAAACCATTGGGTCAAGCTGTACTAGCAAATGTAGATTCTACTGTGACCGCAATGATGACGACACAGTGACGTCACTTATAAATAGGTTCAAGATGACCCCAATATCATAAACAACAAAAGCACGGAGTGTGAGTTCTCAGGTCTTTGTCGTTCCGGATATAGTGGCAAAAAAAAACAAACCGCGGAGTACACTCTAAAACCTGTAATGAATGGTCGTAGAGTTGTAGTACTAGAACGTCGTCAGTTCCATTGAAGTGATGGAAATCCGCTGATATCAGTCTCACCCGCTGTTAGATTTCTCCAGGAAACCATTTTTCCACTTCAATTGTATAACGATTATTCCAGGTATACTATGCTGCCCAATTACCATTTCTCCATCATTTCATGCTGGTGTGCTCACAAGCCAGCAATCCTGAAATTAGCTTTTTGCTTCCCCATCGCTTTTAATACACACGGTCTTCTTTAGAATTGTCATATTCGCCTCTATGTAAAACAAGCGCTGAATGAGCGCAAAGACCTCCGTCGAGGCAACAGGGTAGGGGAGTCTAGCCATGGTAGCTCTTTACAGAGGAGATGGAATCCAAGCGGTACGGTAGCGTGCGTATGCAAAAAGGGGATGTGGAGGTAAACTTAGAACGGTTTGATGGATTCTAAAATGTGGTGTGAAGATACTTTGTGGGATTCGGTAGATTTGCAGATTGACAACTATTGAATCGCAAAGAGAGGAAATGTTAACGATTTATTCATATGAACATTATAATACTGGGAAAACCACACTTCAGACATTACTTGATGAACATGATCAAAAGATAGACTACGATCTTTCCATGTCTGCATATTCCATATTATTTAAGAGGAAGTTCGAATATTATAAACCAAATATATAAATTTGGTGAAAAAGCTAAACGCTGAACTTTGCGAAATTTAAATTCTATATATCAACAGAAAAAGTGTCCAGTTCCAGCTTTCCATCTTACTTTCAAATTACATAAAGCTGGAATACGGGAGCAATGTAGAGCTTTCCATCTTTTTACTCAAAATTTTGTGAGTTGGAATGCGGGAATACGGGAGCGATGTCGAGCTTTCCATCTTCCGACTATGAATTGTAAAAAAATGGGAAGCCACATTGTTAAGTGTTAAACGTGGAATGATCCACAAAAGAAAATAATACAGAATGTCAAGTTGAACCTTCGAACCTGTGTGGTGCCGGGCGATTTCCGGACGGCCCCGGGCGACCGCCGGGCGGTCTCGGGCGGTACCCGGGCGGTCCCGGGCAGTTCCGGGCGATCCCGGGCGGTGTTTAGCAGGACCCAAATAAATACCCCGCCCCAAAGGGAATCGAATTTATCAGCAAAATTTAGAATAGTTCTTTTTAAACAACCAGGCCGGTGGATTATCAGGGCAAAGATTTGGTGTAAGACTCACGAAATATAACTGACAAAGGATCTGCTGGAAGTTATGTACTCTTACACAAAACTAGCCTTGCCGATATCAGTCCGTGCATTTGATATGCATCAACTTGGACTATTTGGTTGGCTTCGGCATAAGTCATCAGCCGACAAATACTTTCCGATATATAGTAATGACGGGCGGTATACTAGGAATCATTGTGTTGTAATGACATAAAATAGCCCCAAAAAACTTACCGGCAAAAAATCGCATCGTCCATCTGTACAAGCGGCCATGTTCAATCTTCTGCTAGACTACCAGCGCGAAGCAAAAAAATTTAGTACCCTCGAATAAAGAGACCCGGTGGAAGCGCTGCAAAGGATACACAACTTTTGTGACGTAAGCATTCATTTGTGTCCAAAATTTGTGTTCAAAATTTCGTCGGGAACCATGGCGATCCCTATTGGAAATCACACGAGTCGTGGGTTCCCCATATGACAATTATTTGGCGGGAGATTTCACGTTGCGCTCCTAGACCTCCGTCTGATCGACGGAGGTAAAAAAATGGCAGTTGTGTCCTTATACCAAGTGCCATAATACAGCCTTCCCAAACTGGAGGGGACGGTCAATAAACGTGTATCAATACAGCGGGTTTGTTATAGGACGAGTATAGAATCGTGTAGGCGTTTTGATGTAGTGACCGATAGCTGGTAAATATAGAGAGTATCACACACATTGCGTTCATATTATTAGTAACAACAGTAATATAATGTTCATCTGGACTGGCTCACTTGTACTACATTGGCATTCCTTCCAGATTTGTAAATGTCCTAGACAATATTTTCACATATTCGCTGGTGTTTGTGTTGGCAGTTTGTACTCGATTTGAACCCAAGGAGTGCTTGAAGAGGGACATTAGGAATGACCAAATTGTTGCTATTGGAATAATCCGTTCATTGATGACTTAATTGATCTTTACAGAAAGTATCTGATTGGTTGAATTTGCTTTCAGTTTTCCCCACAGGCCTAGAAATATATGGGATTTCTTCTGAAAATTTGAACTGACAATGACAGTTTATATGCAAATCTCTTTGAACCGATGTATACCTGCTGAGAACGCCCAAAAGCAAATTAACCAAGATGATTGCACCAGAGGTACGTGTACTTACGTAATCGCCTAGAGGCCATGGTGAGAAATATTATTTTTGAAGTGTTGAGATAATAAGTGAAATTTTCGACTTAATAATTCGAAATGTCGACTTAGTATTTCGAAATTATTTTTATCTCGAAATCTCGACTTAGTAACTCGACATTTCTGGTTATTATCTCGAAATTTCCATTTGATAACTCGAAATTCGACTTAGTATCTCGAAATTCCGAATTAGTAACTCAAATTTCGACTCAATCTTGTCATTTCGACTTGCTATTCAAAAAAATAATAAAATTTCTCCCCATTGCCCCCAAAACGCTCCCGAATGTACTAAGTCTATATGAGCTGAAATCCTCGAAGTCATTCCAAAATAGATCAATAATCTCGCCAATGATTTAATACTCCATCGCTTCCGTATTGGATCAAATAAATTGTGACTGAGCGATTTCAAACAACGACATCCGCGAAATAAATTTTAAGCCAGTCTTTCTCATATGTTTATCTCAACTTGATTTTGAGCCTATTTCAACATCTCATGGGAACCATTGTGCGAAATTGATTTCGGAAGCATCGGCGCATGTGATTTGCACTGCTGGCAATTAACGGCCAATTTTAAACCTGGAAGAATTTTTTACCTCCTTCGGATCTATTATTTGGCTCAATATATTTTACGATATGTCGTATGCTTTGTAAAAGAATGTTGAAACATGAAACGAAATGGAATTGTTAGCATAATGGTAGGGAGAGTTTCTGAAATATCTTCAATGTTTACTTGATTTGATTTTGTATATCACCAGAGAAACAGATATATTTAAATACACAATATCGAAGTGGCGATTTTAAAATCCCATGGGGCAATCTACATTTAAAAAACTAATATATATCTAAGGTTGTAGATAATATAGCAGAAGGTGGAACATAGAAGTATCAGAAACAGATCTGTTTATAGAAAAAAAAAGCAACGGTGAACCATTTGGATTATTTCTCGACAAGACTTCCTCAACCAAAATGAAAACATACACATTACAGGTCGGCTCTAGATGCATTGCCAGTCAGTGTCTCCTGGCCTCGTGCGTCCTATTTTCTAGGCTTTTTTGAGTTATCGGTAGTAGTGAAAAAGAGTTCGTTCAGAAAAGTTTAAATTTGTAAATATTTAATTTGATATTCAGTGCAAAAAATGCCGATGACTGTCGATTTTGAGAAGGATACGCGGAGGTTCAAAGAAAAAGTTTATTTTGAGACTTCCGTTCGTGAAATAAATCATTTTTTTACAGGACTGCCTGGTCCAAACTTTTGTTAACAGGAGATGGTCACGAGATATTACAGAAAGTTGGAGATGATCACGAAGAACCATATCAGCCTCTACTCGCCGCCGATATCTGGTTCATTGCCGGTACTGTTATTGGAATATACGAGAATAATTTGATATGCCGAATATGACCAAAATGTCCCGAATGTAGAGAGTCGAGTGCGATTGCTTGTAATTGTTAAAACTTGACTAATGGTTTCAGAATGCGTTGCTGTTGACCATGAATAGAGAATACGCTTTGTCGCAATGATATTTGACTTTTTTGAGAGTTTAGTTATCTGTATATGAAGGCAGCACGCTGGCAGGTATGTGGCCGTGTTGGTTAGAGCGTCAGATTTCTTCGATTTATTTCAGGTCTGCGTCTGACTGCTAACATTTCTTAGACTTGTCTAACATTACTATCTATATTGTCCAGTTGGCGGGGAAAGTTCATCTGTGCAATTCAGTGACGGACCTGGGGCCTGTTGTACGACTTTTAAAGCTGAACAATGGAGAAACTGCATGGACTGTGGAGATCACACAAATGAAGAAATGTCGCTGATGAACTGTCTCCTTCTCTCTCTGTTCACGCCATAACCTTTGTCTTACTTCTAGAGCAGCGTTCCATTTAGCTGATGACTGTCACATTAGTGCTCAGATATGGGCGAAGTTTCATGGGTGAATCTCTTGATGCGTATAAGACTTTCTCTAAACTTGTACTGGCTGAACGTAACCCTGCAGCACAAGAGGCTTTAACTCCGTTCGCGGTGCTGAGAAATCCACTATTTCCGGCTTCGCACAGATATCCACAGAAAACCGACATCTCTTCGCTCAGTTGTATATTGATTTTCGACCAGCTTGATTACCCAGACTTTTCCTCTATTTTGGCGTCTCCAAGGAAGCACAATGTTGCTGATTTTCCTCGACTTTTCATTCTGCCGTCAAGTCGTGTTATTGGGTCCGGCGAACAGCACCGCTGACAGTTGACTATGCGATCGGACATCAATCACGTGACCATATTCTCCCCCCAAAAGCCCAAGATATATGCCACAAACATTTACAACCAGCGCATGCACATGGTTATGGCGTCGATATTCAAGAAACAGGATTAATATAAGCATCAAATCTGGCATTAAATCCACTCAACTAGGATTTCTATATGGGTATGCTGGAAAAGACATCAGAAATAATATTGTTCATATAGGGGGAATCATCATATAAGGAGGATCAACAGCCCGTTTTATAAAACTAGTCATGCATCAGGATCCAACCGCACTATCTTCATTTGACCCCGACTTGTCGAGCGGTTTTTAGCTTCGGAATCAAATTACCAGGTCAGATATGCGATAATTAATCACAAATCCAGGAAAGAATGGCAAAACAGCTGTCCATCCTTGTCGGTAGATCAAAGAATTACATGGTATTTTCCGAACGCTTCTGTTTACCGCTCCGTTTCTCAGTATCGCACGTGAACATTAATTTCATTGAGAATTTTCCTTCCCACGGTATCCCGTAACCATGTTTCTATAAACCGATGTAATAAAATAACATGTTGACAGAACAAGATTTGTCCATCTCAATTGTCCTGAAACTTGATGACATACATGTAGACCCCCTACATCCATGACAATAAAATCCCACTTCTATCTCCTGATGCAATGCAGGCCCCCAACATCCATGACAATTGAATGGCTGGTGGGGATACACTCCAGCCTCCCACCTCCCTCATGTAACATGACATCGATTTAATTGCCATGGCAAGGTCCCTGGACTGGCACATTCGGAAGAGCATGCTATAATTTGGTGTATCGGGTTACATATAGGACTTCACGCCTTGCGGCACATGTACTGTGCGTTGACAATGAAAATTCAATTGGTTTCGTGTTACATAAGCAATGTTAGATTTCTGGATAAGTGTTCACGTGTCATGCAGATGTATAAATACACAATTCATCACGTGAATGAGAGAGATATAATACGTGATCAGGGTTTGGGACCATAGCTGATCAGGAGGAGTGATACGACGGGGTTGTGAATGGTACATTTATATACTTCTCTCGCTGCGGATGAGCCCCCAAAATTTCAACAACGTAGTAGGTACAGCGTGGAGGAAGGTTTCGAATATTCATTAAGGAAATCTCCCTTGTTAGACGTGAGGAAGGTTTCGAATATTCATTAAGGAAATCTCCCTTGTTAGACGTGAGATATAAGTTGTCACCCTGCAGTATGCTAGGGAATGTCCCTCGCTTCTACCAGATATTCCGGTTGGTTCGCTTGACACAATCCGTTACCAGACATCACAGATATATGTATCCATTTCCGTGAGTGGAGTCTGTCACGAAACGTTCATCAGTATAACAATTTGTGGGGTGTTATCACACGAGTAAAATTAATGTTGAGTTTCAAAGCATTCCTGAACTTCTTCTAATTTCCGGATCCTTATAATGTTTGCGTTCGAGTTGGTGAGTGTTTACACGTATCAGCTACTGGTCACTTCGTTGAGAGTTCCCACACCCAATGAAGTATGTTATTAGTGATCCTCGTTGGCTGGAAACCTCGGACATACTGAAAACGACAAGTGGAATATTTCCAAAATTGATATAATGGCA
The DNA here is from genome assembly GCA_036873755.1 of Hanleya hanleyi. Taxonomy (NCBI): domain Eukaryota; kingdom Metazoa; phylum Mollusca; class Polyplacophora; order Lepidopleurida; family Hanleyidae; genus Hanleya; species Hanleya hanleyi. Next base: position 50,477 of record JAVTVY010013412.1, read on the forward strand.
TCATGATAACATCTTCTGCGTCGTGAAATCTTCAATGAATCAAGAATATTGCGCCATGGAAAGGCACTTTGCCGATTTATTTTCATTCGCCGCCATTGACCAATGTGGTGTAAGATTTCACTCGATCATTCTTATCTATTAACAGGGAGCTTCCGAAAAAAAAAAATATTTTCTCGTCTGCTCATGATTCTGTGCATGTGGCAAGATAGTGAGTAATTTGTGGGTAAAACTTACATATCCCGGGTAGCAACACTTTCTTGAAAACTATTCTAGAGAGGGCCAGTATGACATACAACATGACATATACGGGAAGAGGACAATCATACATATACGTAATAAATGGTATAACTACGGAGCCGTAAAAGGGACATGGAAATTATTTTTTTCAACCTCTGAAATTTTTTCTTCTTCTTATTAAGTCGTTATAACGACTTAAAAAAAAAAAAAAAAAAAATGGGGGCTGAAATTTTTTTCTTCTTCTTATTAAGTCGTTATAACGACTTAATAAAAAAAAAAAAAAAATAGGGGCTATTTTTTTTATTTTTATTTTTTATTTTTTATTATGTCGTTATAACGACTTAATTGACCAATGAAATTCCGTCTTACTTTTGCAGCTTTTATTTTGTTAACTGACAACTCCCCGGTGAAACAGCGTTTAGATAGGCACTATCAAGGGCAGATCTACGGGGGGTGGGGGTCAGGGCCCCCCCCCATTAGACCTGTAAAAAAAATGAGAGAGAGATCAGCGAACCCTGGAATTTCACGTAGAAATAATATCTTGAAATTATATGTAAAATAAACGAATGTGGATTATGTAATCAGAGTATCTATTGATATATTAAACAGACATCTATTTATGTGGTTTGTGAGCGTACTATATTTCGATGTTGAATATGAAAACATTATGGCTACGAGCGCTCCACGTGTGAAGTGTTAGTTCTGATTTGTATGTGTTTTACCAGAATGTCAAATGGGGGCATAGGTCTGATACTTTTCAATATCGATGCGTGCTTATGCGAAACAAAAGTGAAAGTTAATCTACATACATTATGTTCGATTTATTTTGTTTTGGTGCATTTTGACGGTATATTTTCTGTTTGTTTTGAATGAACATTAAACCGTTGCTCGATCTGGAGCTCAGTTCCCACTCTCATGTTTTTGATTGCATGGGTCTCTCCATTTTTCATAACTGGATGTAAAACTCCATAAGTTCAGTCTTGTTCAATCTATGAACGGCTCTCCCAGAAAGTGTCGAATTTACGCATGCAAACGCTGCGTTGTGGTGCATTATGATAGTAGGATTACGGCACTTGTATCACATGTGTTATTCTCTGCGAAAAATCATCAAAACTATAATCCAGTGTTTAGCCCCTCAACCCATCCCACCCCTCTCCCCCGGCTCCGCCGTGCCTGAATAGGTGTTAGTAAAATCCGTCCGCATTTCACATTTTTTCGCTTGGCTGTTTAGGAGTGGACTACAGCTACCTATACAATTATCAGCATGTCTGACCCATTTTTAATTCTTTGAAGTGAGCCGCCATACCGCTCGAGCCAACGCTACAAGCTCCTTAATTATCTGTAATGGAGGGTGGCGAGCAAAACAATTTTGGCGATATTATCGGACCAACACAGAGAAGCCATGTGAATTGGCAGGTTTGGGCATAGAGTCATAGGGTTGCCTTTTAGTCGGCAGACGCCGTCAACTTTTCCCACCTCTATAGCCACATATCTCTCCAATTTATCCAAAGTTTATTACTTCAATGGCATTATCAGACTTCATACTGCATATCTAAACGCTGTTTCACCGGGGAGTTGTCAGTTAACAAAATAAAAGCTGCAGAAGTAAGACGGAATTTCATTGGTCAATTAAGTCGTTATAACGACTTAATAAGTCCTTATAACGACTTAATGCTGCAATTTCATTGGTCAATTAAGTCGTTATAACGACATAATAAAAAAAAAAAAAAAAAAAAAAAAAAATAGCCCCTATTTTTTTTTTTTTTTTCCGCCGCCACGAAGTGGTGGGAGGACTTGGAAATGCTAG
>JAVTVY010013413.1:0-51553 GCA_036873755.1 Hanleya hanleyi
TGGTTTCGCAGCTACTTGTCAGGCAGAGCGCAATCCGTAACCTACAATGGAATATCTTCTTCAGCACTGCCGATTACTTGCGGCGTACCTCAAGGGTCAGTCCTTGGTCCGATCCTCTTTTTGATTTATATCAATGATCTGAGTAGTGTCTCAAACCTACTTAAAACCATACTATTTGCAGATGACACGAGTACTATTTACTCATGCAAAAATGCTAGACAGGCTTTCCTTACCATGACACAGGAATTGGAAAAATTCTACAAGTGGTTCTGTGCAAATCGGTTATCACTAAATATTAATAAAACGAAATACATGTTAGTTAAACCAAACACCAAGCAAAAAGTGACTGATTTACCAATGTTGACTATTGCGGGAACAGAAGTTGTAATCGTCGAAAAATTAAATTTTTAGGTATAATTTTCAACAATCGACTAAGTTGGACAGATCATATAAAGTATATGTGTAACAAGATCTCTAGAAATATAGGAGTAATTAACTGTATTAAGACCTCGATAAACAAGAAAACCCTCTATATTTTGTATTACTCTTTGATTTATCCATACATGTCTTATTGCAATATTCTCTGGGGAAATACTTATGTCACTCATTTAAATCCATTGCTTTTGCTACAGAAGAGGGCTTTACGTTTGATTACTCTATCTAAAAAACTCGAACACACAGAACCCCTATTTAAAAAGATGAACATCCTTCATATTTCTAAGTTGAATATCTACTCAACACTTCTCCTAGCACATAAAGTTTTTCATAACCCAAATCAATTGCCAAAAATTTTCCAAATCTACTTCAGAAAACAATCATCAATATTTCGTTATAACACACGTGGTTGTCGTTTCAACCTATACAGGCCATTTTACTTATCCAATGTATCATACTTCACAGTCAAAATAGCTGGACCACGAGAGTGGAATAAACTGCCCTCCTCGTTCAAAGAAATTTTATCCACATCTCTCTTTAAATCTAAACTCAAATCCTATCTTATCAATAACTAACCAGTTTCACAGCAGGAGTTAATTCTGACTCTGACCCATGTATGACTCCGTCAACAGAAATGCCATCTTTAATCTCTTCTCAGGGATAGAACAAGCCCCATGGGGCTTTATTCCCGCCAGTATTTAATTATGTATCCAGTTGTAATATGTACATATATTTATATACGTTGGTATTGGTGAATAAACAATCAATCAATCAATCAATCATATCTCACATGTAACTGATGATGAACTTGAAGCCTACCCAAGTTGACTGACATTGACCTATTTTTACAAGGTCATTCTCAGTTTATTATGTTCCATCTTGAAGAATTATAGCCAGGCTTTCCAAATTAATTCTATGTACATGTATGCAGCTGACAATGATCCAGAAGTAAGTTGAAGATGACTGACCTTGACCCATCTTTTTTTCAAGATCAGATTCTAAATTTATTTCCATGTGTTAAATAAGTACTACTATTTTTTTCTTTTTTGTCTCATCTGACTGGGGAAAATCTGGCGGGGGATATGTGAGCTCACTGCTCTTGTTCATATATAGATTTATGTGCTGTCGGAGCCTGTAAATGGGACTTGGGTTATCCTTGGAAATAAATAAATAAATTAGAAAAAAAGTCCCTGCAGTCCATATGGCATGAACAAGTGACCATTGGGCAGATGTTAACTTCTTCAGGCTGTCTACCTTTAATCAGCTGTACCAATCTTCAGGTAAACTGTATGGAGACAAGATTCTGCCAACTGCTGTGATCTCTCAGTTAATGACAGGTATTAGTCTGTTACACCTGGTACAATGGGAACAGTTTACAGATAAATCATTCGCTCCCCAGGTGGAAATAATTGACCTTAACAAGCAGGTAGGCGCCAGAGACCAGTGGACCCTTGTAAAAGATGGACCTAAATCTTAACTGTTAATCTGCTGACAAGATAGTGAACACATACTAATTGTCCATGTGGGAACGATCAGATGATAAACACCATGCAGGGACTAGAGTCGTCTGTCTGTTTATGTGTTTGTCATCCAACCTTAAATTTCTGAATTCTCCAAGCTATTGTGATTTTGTGGTAAAATTTTGCTTTCTATGTCAGAAATACTTCACGTATTCTCAGACACCCTTTAAATCTATGGGAAATATTTCATGGAATGCCTTTCCAATAATATAGACCTAATGATTTGATATGGAGTTTAACGCCCCCCCCCCCCCCAATGATGAGTTAGATTCCTGATGGTGGTTAAACTATTCTTCCTCTCAAAAATTATTTCCTTTGCCAATAAGTTGGATCACCCCTTTAGTTGAGAAATATTGACACTTCCTATGACAACCGCCCTGTGGGGTTTCCGGGGTGTCGTCGTGTACACCCCAGGTCATGGTAAGAATAGGCCTCAGCTTTTCGTAAGAGGCGACTAACTGAGGCACCCGTGGTGTGAAAAGGAATATGGTAATTTCTCTGATAAATCGATCACCGGGAGTGATATTTGAAGTGATAAAACAATGGGGTGATCGATTTATTGCAAATTCGGTAAATCCGAAAGTATAAAAATAACAACAAAAAAATGATGCCCAACCAGCAAGGGTCCAGTTTCTAACACCGCAAGTCAAATTCTATTCACGCAGTCGATTTTATTGATAAAAACATTCTTTAGATCCAGTTTGTGATGTTTGTAAAATAAATTAAGCACTCTGAGAACACAGGAATTCCGTCTGTGGCGAAGAGTGGACATTTATTCCTGACAGCCTGCTCTGCACTGCTGCCATGCTTGTAGTGGCAGTAGTCGAGAACCTTCTTTTACTCATTCGTCTAACATGTGCACTGAGGTTCCCGATCTAGTTGATCAGCTATTTTTAGCTTTGTGAGTTTTGACATCGTTGACAACAATAACGCTTCAAAAATTAAGTTTTTGTGAAAATGTTTAGTATTTCCCTTTTGAATTGTATACATTTTAGTTTTTTCACGATCAGTTTTCAGTTTCTGAGATATTCATAACATCGTTACAGTAGTGAAACTCCACAACTATGAAACCTTGGTCAACACGTGCACATTAGCATTGCATGTGGTAACATTTTTATTACAAACGGGATCCGCTAAAAATCCGGGGTGATTGAATTATTGCAACTTCCGATTGTATTTTTCTCCAAAAATTGTGGGTGATCGATTCCCGATAGGGTAATCGATTTATTAGAGGAATTACCATAGGACCTTGCCCGTGGGTTCCCGGGTGTGAAAAGGAATAGGACTCAAACGTTGTCATATGACTGAAATATTGTTGAAAGCAATGTTAAGTCATATCCACTCACTCATTCACTTGTGTGACAACCACCTCACTGGGTAGAGGTGGGGGGAAGGGGAGGAGGGGCATAACACCCCAGCCATAGTACCCCAGTCACCAGTCAGATTGACAATCACCTCTCTGGGTCATACATAATACCCTGAGCGTACAATGCCAGAAGTGACATCCTGAAATATTGAAAGTGGCATTTGTTGAACATTTTCAATTGATGTTGATCACTCTCCAATTCTGTGTTATATCAGACCATAGTGATAAAAATAAGTTTCTAGAGATCATTTTTACCCCTCGGCCAAAATTTGGCCGAAGGGTATTGTCGTCGTCATGTACGTCCGTTCGTCTGTCCGTCTGTCCGTCCGTCCGTCTGTCCGTCACACCTTTCTCGTTACCAAGATATCTTCAGAACGACTTACCCTAGGCACACCAAACTTGCAGTGCACATCCGTATGCTTGTGACCCAGAACCCTATTGAATCGGGACCTGATTGGTTAGAAACTTTGGCGGCCATCTTTAATTTATGCGAAACCATCACAGGTTTCTTGTTACCAAGATATCTTTAGAACGACTTACCCTAGGCACCCTAAACTTGCACTGCACATCCATATGCTCATGACCCAGAACCCTATTGAATCTGGATCTGATTGGTTCGAAACTTTGGCGGCCATATTTAATTTATGCGAAATCATTAATCTTGTGTTATTTAGGTACCATTTCTCTGTTCAGTGTGAAACTTGGTATAGATCATCGATGCATCAAGAAACTTCAAAGGAATGACCAAACCAGTTTCCCTGATTCGGTGAAAACCTTGGCGGCCATCTTTAATTTATGCAAAATCTTCAATGATATATATCTCTGATACTATTCAAGTGTTTTATATGAAACCTGGTATACAGCATCGATGTATCAAGAGATCTGCAATGTATAGCCACATCAGTTCCTCTGAGTGGCGGGAAGGATGGGCGGCCATCATTAATTTATGCAAAATCATTAATGATCTCTATCTCTGATACTGTTCGAGTGCTCGATGTAAAATTTGGTATATATCATCGAAGCATCAATAGACTTACGATAAATGGCGTTTCTGATTGGGCGGAACCTTGGCGGCCATCTTTAATTTATGCAAAATCTTCAATGATATATATCTTTGATACCATTTCAGTGTTCTATATGAAACTTGGTATCCAGCATCGATGTATCAAGAGACTTGCAATGAATAACCACATCGGTTCCTCTGAGTGGCGGGAAGGATGGGCGGCCATCTTTAATTTATGCGAAATCATTAATGATCTATATCTCTGATACGGTTCAAGTGCTCAATGTAAAATTTGGTATGCATCGATTAGACAGTTCTGGTTTTTCTGCTTGGGCGGAAACCTTGGTGGCCATCTTTAATTTATGCAAAATCTTTAATGATGTTTATCTTTGATACCATTTCAGTGTTCTATATGAAACTTGGTATACAGAATCTATGTATCAAGAGACTTGCAATGAATAACCACATCAGTTTCTCTGAGTGGTGGGAAGGATGGGCAGCCATCTTTAATTTATGCGAAATCATTAGGGATCTCTATCTCAGATAATTTTCAAATGTTCGATGTAAAATTTGGTATACATCGTCGATGCATCAACAGACTTATGTAATGAATACCGGTTTCTCTGATTGGACGGAAACGTTTGAGGCCATTTCTAATGGCAAAATTTTTCATAATCTGTATATTTGTTACTTGACTGCTTGGTGTTCCTGAAGTCTTGTTTTAAATTGAATACATTATGAATGGCTGGCGCCCAGAGCCGAGGGGTTTTCAGATGCGCAGCTTCGTATTCCAGTTGATATGAGTAAGCATACAAAAAATAGTTTGCCCAACTGTAAAACTAAGGGTATTGTTAATGTTCTGTTGAATTTAAACTGAACTGCGTTCCATATATCCAGTCATAAAGGTCAACTTCCACTAGGGATATAAGTGGAGCGAGTCTGTAAAACAGAGCATGCAGTGTTGTGGTGTGATGCTAGTATTACCATTTGTACATTTACAAAAGCGCCATCCTGTATACTCTCATATGTAACTGACCACTTTCTGTAATGTACAGCAGAGTGCAACTAATTGGGTCTATTTCTGCCACTGCAGGTATAATCATGCATATGACGGGTCGATATGATTGGCAGAAATTGATCCAATTAATTGGTAGACACGGTGTGTTACAACGACGAGTGGCAGTGTGCTAGAATAGTTAGGCAGTGCAATTTTAGCGGAGGAAATCAGTTTATAATATCACAGGTGGAGGTCATCTAACTATTACATAATTCTCATTAAAAGATGGATCAAGGCAGTATGGATTTGGTGTAATAATTTATATAAATGTGAGAACTGAAAGCAGTACACCCTATTTTGGGTGGTTTTCCATTCTTTCTATAAATCCCTTTTGGTCACAGACTTTTTTGTATGTACATGTAAAGCTGCAATCTTAATAAATTAAAATCCTGTATGCTTCTCTATTGTATGATCGCTAGTGACCCTACGATAGAGTAGCATATAGGATTTTAATTTATTAAGATTGGTAAAGCTGAAATTTTTTAGCAGGGCTGCCATTTCGTCCGTGTTCAACAGAGCGCAAGGTTTCCCAGGCTGCATTGGCCTTACACCTCATTCTGTGTGACCGTCACCGGTACCCAAAGGCAGCGTATTTCAACTGCCCAACAATCAGCCAAATGCAAAGTGCTCATAGACACATGGTAAATGTAGAAGAACGATAATTCAGACCAATTGCAGGTCATGAGGAAATCCTCTTCCAATCTTCCACTCAGCAATAACAATAATATCAAGCATGGCTAGTTGACTTTCGTTGACATTTGCACATGAATTCGGCTATTAAAACTATGAAAAGATGAAACAGTTGCCATTATAAGTGATCTCATACTTTCTCATAGCATGTTTTGTATTTTCTACTGATTCAGGACTGATAAACTGCGTCGGACAACCGTCCGAAGAACAAACCATTTCTACTGGACGGTACATTTTTTTTGCCAGATATGTCTGACAAATCAATGTATATCTCGTTCCCTGTATATTGACTTATGTATATGTAAATCCAAAGTATTGTGATGGAAGAACTCATGGGTTGACAGTATGTACCATCATTTTAAATAAAACAAGGTATTCCCACAATATTGCAAGTATTCGAGCAGCCAATCAGAGCATAGATGGACCACAGAACACATACCTTGAGTTGTTAGAAATGTGCTTCTGACTGTGGCACTGGGTATAAACATAGATACCACTTGGATCAGAATCTGTCTGACATATTCTCTGACTAATGAGAATAAAATCATATCATACATGTATACCATGGACACATGTAATAACAGGGATTGTTGACGATACAAGCATATATATACACATCTCTATTGGCTGCAGTGTGGGGAGCCCAGCATTTCCATGGTAAAGAAATATCAGAGTTTGAGTTACTGAAATTTGCTGGGACTGTTGGTATAATAGTTGATGAATGGTCCCCAAAAGTTTGATACTGTTTTTTGTTGAATCTTTATGTGATGATGGGTCTGATGGTGGAAATTGTATATACCATCTATAATAGTTTATAAGTGGTTACTTTCTATGCTGTAATTGAGATTGCCCAAGGAAATAAACAGTAGATCTGTTTTATAGGAAGGATACGATTATTTCTACTTGTGTATGTATATACTGGATAGCAATATCAACAAATGGTACATCTGGTATCAAAATAATCAGAGTATGTGCTCAGTTATTCATACAATAAACAAACAGTCTGTATCTGCAGTGATGGATACACCTACATTAATGTGTTTATACATGATCACTTGATGGTATCATACAAATGTGTATGGACACAGAAGCCTAATACTGAATACCTATAGTGTAAGGTCCCTAATAATTTGAGCACTTAGTTTGGATTTATGAAGTTCCTGGCTGGTCTGAAATTAATGGACCTTTAAAATTCTCTAGGATTGACTGGATTTTGTTCCAGTTTTCTAGACCAGCCAATGAAAATGCTAGATTTCATTTTGAAAATCTGAATTGACCAATCAAGTATCTGAAGTTGCTATAGAAATCTGTTGAATTATTAGAGAGGTTACTGTATAGTAACGGATTGATGTCCTTTGCTTCACTGAAGTTACTATAGAAATCTATTGAATTATTAGAGGTGTTACTGTATAGTAACGGATTGATGTCCTTTGCTTCACTGAAGTTACTATAGAAATCCATTGAATTAACAGAGATGTTACTGTATAGTAACGGATTGATGTCCTTTACTTCACTGAAGTTACTATAGAAATCTATTGAATTATTAGAGGTGTTACTGTATAGTAACGGATTGATGTCCTTTGCTTCACTGAAGTTACTATAGAAATCCATTGAATTAATAGAGAGGTTACTGTATAGTAACGGATTGATGTCCTTTGCTTCACTGAAGTTACTCAGGCCTTGTGATTTGTACGGGCCCTGGCGAGTGATTAAAGCACACCTAAAATCGTGCGAGGTGTGTGGTTAGCACACCTAAAATGCCCACCTAATTTTTTTTAAGGCGTGTGATACGGTGTTTGAAACGTTAAGGTGTGAATTGAAATAAATGTGTGCTGGCCGAGAATCCATCTCGCAGCAATGTTTCAGGATATCCAGGGGGAACTAATATTTACTGGTTTAGCTATGAAAGATATTGAGGTGATAATAAAATCAAGAAACACTGTTTTAAATTTCTTTTTTTTTTTGTATTTAAAATTAACACAATCAGTTAATGAGCCAAAAGCTGAAAACAAGATTGGCAAAATAGAAATAAAACTCTGAAAAACCACAAATTGTAAAAAAAACTGACTAGGACTGGCACATGGCAATTTTTACATCGTCATATTCATCATTCCAATCATTCAATCCATTCACTTGCCTTCAGAAATCTGGAATGTCTGAATCAGTTTCAATTTCCGAACACTCGCGAAGTCCATCGCTGTTACGTGTCTAACCAAGTTTGGCTTCAGCAGGTAACTAGTTTCGTTTTTGCCGTAACTGACGTCGGCTACTATTTGCCTCTATCTATACACTTTGTTTGGTTGATCGCTGTGTTTCTGTCACAGTTTGCAAAAGGCCAGTACCACCTTATTGCCCGCATTGTTAAAAGGAATGCAAAGTTATCCCTCAGGCTCCTCTCCCACTGACACAGGGCTGTTTTTCTAATTTGTTTCCACGTTTTTAGGCCCTGTGTCAGTTGCCATTTCACCATTTCGTTTTCAATCAAGTTGGCCCTTGACACTTGTTTCAATGATAGCGATTGGCAGGCTGCCGTGAACGAGCCAATGAAAATGCTCAACAGATCAGCTTACATATAGACTCGGACTGGCACATGGCAATAGATAGATGATATAGAGCCCAGTTTTCGACAGCGTCTGTTGACGATCGGCGGACGGGGCTCAATCGTAAGTTTTCAACCGGTAATGTTTAATTTTACGTTCAAATCTACGTGAATCCGTTTAGATTCGCACGAATGCCCTGTCAGACGAATCTTCACGGGAATGAATTCGCGGATTCGTGTCAAAATTTGACATAGCAAAATTTTGAAGGGGATCATAAAGTATAAGGCGCGCGTTCAAAACGCACCTCAGTGCCTCTTCAGGCGCGTTATGGTGCGCGTGCGCGATCGCGCGCCTCAAATCACAAGGCCTGGTTACTATAGAAATCCATTGAATTATTAGAGAGGTTACTGTATAGTATTTGTACCACCTTAGTGTATGGGTATATAGAATGTGATTTATATAGTTTAGCAGGGGACATTATGATATTTATTGCTGTGCTTTTCACACTTTTCATAGCCAGTAATGTGACATTTATTGCCTTAGCCTGCAGCCTGCTAATTCATAGTATTTTTATGGGTTTGGTCAAGTCTGGTTGAAGATAGTGATTATACAGCTCTGAGCTGTCCATTACTCCATGGATGTTTCACCTTGCTCTTTACAAGAAATAGTTGTGGTTGATCGGTGGTGTTTAGTGGATGTACTAGGGTGAGAAATAGTGCCTACAGGTATGATACTATCACACGCTGTCGCTCCTAATCAATGCTCGTCATCGTATCTGTCTAGACACCACTACCTAGTGTAAAGATTGCCATTGCAGGATCGTAAAAGTTTGTCCTTTGAGCAGGTTGCCCTACCTGTATTTTTCACTGTTAAGATAACACCAGATCTGGAGCCGTACTGCCTCACTGGAGGAATGTGCACAAGAAATTGTTTTGTGCTAATGAAATTAGCTACACTGGCTTCCATTCAGCTGTTATCATAAAAAGATAACTTGTGATGATAAGTACATATATTTAGGTATATATATGTCCATATATTTTCTTGTCAAGTAACATTCAATAATAAAGTGTCCCTGTTAATGGGGTGGCATGTCAGAAACTGTAAAATGCAAAATTGGGCCTGTGTGGTCTTTCACTGATATCAGTGAATGATTGGCCGAAGTGGTTTATTTTTATTTTTTGGACAGTAGAATTCCAACAGATTTAACCAGGTTACTGCTCATATTTGTTGGAGAAATTGTATTTGTAATCGACTTTCCCGACAATAATGTGCTAGCAAAGAACAGAAACTGAACATCTCAATGCATAGCAGTTCAGATTCTGGCAGAAATCTAGACCGTGTCATTATATTTAAATCCAATTTCTCCATATGTTAATTTTGTGGTAAATATTATTAACGAGAACTGGCATATTTTCAACTTCAACATGCCAAAATAACAATTGAGTTAATCATATTAGTAATGGTCCTATGAACTCAGCAACATATGTATGTATACATGTAATACTATTTTAAAGTTTGAATAATATTTTGCTAAAAGTATAGCCGAGGCAGTAAAAGTATTCAGTACATGTATGTTCATTCACAGAAGAACCTTAGAACTTTCCAACCAGAAGCTGGGAATTCATTCTTGCCATTTCAATAAGATTTCACGAGAGAGATTTTTGTATGATACATGTATTGTATCTTTTTAACATGTAGAAATATTAACCAAGAATACCACTGCTCCATGGATGGATGGATATTGGTGGAAGGAAACTTTGAACATTCCCATGGAAGTTAGATTTGTCGGTAAAAGTTCCATATCTTTGGTTAGCTGGTGGTATTGTTTCTGAAGCACATGTTTTTTTTTATTATTCCTTTCATGTTGGTACATGTACATTGCAGATTTTCTAGACCACAAATATATTCACATATTGATAAAACATGTGATCTGTTAAAATGGTCACATTGTGGAGATATTAATACAACTCATTGTTTTGATGTACAGTAAGTATAGACTGCTGAACCTGTGATTCACCTTTTGATTTATGGTTTTTCTCCGTGCGACACCTCTGGTAGACAAAGTGTTTGCGATAATATCATCTTTTGTATTAAGAGCTTGGACTTGTTGTTTAAAAATTCATGCCACAGTTCATCTGTCACTTGTTTCGGAGAAGCCTGTCAGATAGACACCGGTTTTTGCCAGTTTGATGAATGGCCCTGGCCAATTACCTCCTCCAAACTGGTAAGTGAATTCTGGACAGTTTTTTCCCTTCAGTCTACATTTTTTGGTCATTATTTCCTGCTTAAAATCACCATAAATTGAAAACGGTGTTAAGTATAGATCACGAATGTTGTGTAATTTACTAAAGATTTGAGTTTTCTTTGAGGCCAAATTGACTCGAGAAAGGTTTTACAGGCATGGAAGAATGGGCTTTTATTGGTTTAAACCCACTGATGTAGAAAAATATTGGGTGTTCTTTCACTTAAATTGTTTAAACAGAGCTATATTGCAAATATTGAAAACCTAGCTTTGTAAATATTGAAAAAGTAGCTTTTTAGAGTAGAATTTCAATTAACTAATATATTCATTTATTCTTTAGGAGAATTTGTTCTATACAATATTGGCAGGAGTCACATGTTTTTCGAGATGCCCTGAAGAGCTGTGTCCTCTTAAGGACTTGTGCCGAGTTGAATTGGGGTGTTGTAAATATGACATGAATAGGCTTTTAAATTTCAGTTCTTTTCTAATCCTGTTCAGCCTGTAGCCCTTTTCAGCCATATTCAACAAAACTGAGTGGCAGATACGATAGTGTTAGCTTAAAACTGAGAAAAGAGGAAACAAATTTAAAATAGTTTTTTTGGTGGTACCATGGATATAATATGAGAGTATGGGCCACCCAAGGTGAGAAGAGCATGTTTATATAAGGTACTGTAAGGTCAGTCATAAGTACCTTGACTCCTACGTCTCATAGATACTTCACACCTGGTAGGGCGAGAACAAAGGCATCTCATCTGTCAACTGGCTCAGGTAAACTGACATACCTGGCACACCTAGACTCTTTTAACCCTGGTCTCACCTTACTGCGAGTCATCACTGCTCCTCTTACATACTCCAACTTCTCGCTTTAATATCTGCTCAGGAATTCACCACTTCCTTTCCCGAGCTTCACGAGCCCTACGTGAGCTTGCATAATCAGGGTCATATTTCAATAGTCTGATGCTTAATGTGAGATGGTTGTAGGAACTCCCCAATGATATGAGAACGTGTGATTGTGTATGACAGAGAATAGCTCTCTGTAGAACACCAGGATCAGTTTTCTGAACCTTTAGGTAACAATTTTGTAAATGGATTGTTCACAGATATGCGTGAGGTCTGTACAGATTGTGTAATTCCTGCCGTGTCTAAGTAGTGAGTATTAAATCGATGGCGTGAATGATTACTCCATTTATGTTCGCGCCATCTCATGTCACATAATGGGGCATATTCAGTTACTGTTTTCTGAATACCGGTCTGTAAAATGTACCCCCTGTGCATTTTGTTCTGAATTTTTTTTAATTTGCGTGTTTTTTTTGGTAATTTTTTTATCTGTATATCTTGATAATTGCATTCTGTAATAATTTAAAGGGGAATGTTATCGCCGGACCTATGTAAACGTTAATATATACCTTGATACTATAAGAAATCGACTATATAGTTTTCCCCCCGATCTCCGAACTTCAAAACGGTAAATTTGGCGATTTAAACGCGTTCCTACCACGAGCCTGTCAAAGCGGTGACCTTTGACCCATGACGTCACAGAGTGAACCAGTCCGCCATAGCATTAGCATTAGCATTAGCATACGTAAACAAGTAAAATCTGCTCCAATATTTTTCGATTTTTCGACTGTATTCTCGTACTTTGGAGGCATCATACCTCGTCGGTGTGTTGTTGGAGGGTGTAGCAACACGAATGGAGATGGATTCAAGTTGCACTCGTGGCCAAACGGGGAAAAAATCGGGGAGAAATTCGACGAAATTTGTGCAAAACACGTGGGGAAAGCCAACGAAATGGTCTCGCATTTATTTCGCTCACTAGACTGACGACAGCTATGCAACAACAGAGATGGCAAGAATGTGTGGATATCCCCCTATACTGAAAGAAGCTATTTCCAAGATCAAGACAAATAAATCTTTATCAGAAAGAGAAAATAGACAACCCCTCAGTCTGCCGGAGTGCGTGAGTTATACAGGGACGACCGACCTCGTGGACTCGGCAAGCGACAAACCGTTCCCGCAGACAAGCACTGTAAATCTCCCTGGATGTTTGGGCCCACACCGCTTCCATCGTCTCCTCTACCGAAGATTTAATCTTCCACTCTTGAAATTTTGCATCAGTCCCACGGAGTGATCGAACAGCCAATCCTGAATCCTACATCATATGCCCCGTCTTACAGCTATTAACTGAACTGTAATAATCAATGTACTTTTAATCAACTTATTTCCGTATATAGGAAATTCACTTCTGGCACCAGCTTATCCTGATTATTTGGTGTCTTTTTGTATCTCCATGTGAGCACATACATTCTATTTTTTTTGATACAATAAATTGAAATTGATCACCCGGAAGAGTAACTGAAACTAACAGAAAGGTGTGAAGCAAACAATTTTTTTATGTGAGGGTGTCCAAGAGGGAGAGTGAGAGAATTAAGGTTTAACGTCGCGCGTTCAGCAACAGGGTGTCCAAAAGAAATAAACTGGGCTTCTCCACAGGTGAGTTAGTTATTGTTTCAACATCAAATAGCTTCCTTTGGAATTTAAACTCTGTTTTCATTTGAGAGAACTTATCCACAGGTATGGATTAGCTCTCGTTTTAACATCAAATCACTAACAATAATTGACAAACACATAATAAAATTAAGCACGTAAGCAATGTAAATAAGCCGGCCTGCCACGGTATAACAATCTGTCCGTCCCGTCCCGTAAGAATTGAAAAATAATGAGCCATTATACAATGTCAATAAACACACACATATAAAAATAAAGGCGTAAATAACTACATAGTATGCTCTTACAATAACAAATTATCTGTAGATTTTAAATGAATATATATCTTATAGTGACATCCACAATAAGCCAAGCCGGCCTAGTTTCCTTTTTGCTATATTATTTAGAAGTTTTTTTAGCACGGAAGAGTAAATTTACGATCATGTGCATTATAATAACTGATTTATGCCTAAAAAAATGCCAGATAAAAGCAGAAATGTATAAATATTATTGTAATATCCACAGATAGTTGTAATTTCGTGTATAAAGCATGTAATCAGTGTATTTAAACCGGCCTGCCACAGCCTGACACGGCCTGCCACAGGCTTGAAACAGGCCTGACATCAGGACGACCCAGTTTGACCCCAGATTCGCTTGTACATATGGCTCAAATCTATATGACTCGATAGATTCTCCTTCTCCTTTAGTTTCATGATCGCTTACTGCCTCTACATTCTATTCAGTTCCAAGACCTGTATAATCTCCAACGTCACAGTCTTCAACGTGGTTAACGCTGAAATCGGAATCTGTGTCAGAGCTTGTACCGCTGTCTGTGTTATCCGCCATGTTTGACTCTGGCCGCTTCACTGTGTGACGTCACAGGGTAATCGCCGGGCGGATTCACAGGGGGTAAAAATCAGGCCCTTTAGAGCCGTATTTCAGGATATTGCATCATCGCTAAAATTTTGAAAATAATTCTAAAAAATAAAGCAGGCCACAGGGAACTGCTTTTTATTTGTTTTAGCCTTTCAAAAATTGTGATAACATTCCCCTTTAAGACCATATTTGGGGTGGGTGGGGGGGGGAGGGGGGCTAATGAACAAACTCTAAAGCTGTATAGATTGATATGATTGCAGACATCAATTATACATCCCTGGGCCTTTATTTTACAGTAATAGTAATGTCAGGATATTGAGTTTGGCTCCAGCGGTCCTAGGTCATTAACAAGTTGGACAGCTCTAGTATATAGCTACATGTACCAAGCTATGTTGGTACATCATTTCCTCAGTCATTCATAATTTTGTGGATTATTACAAAAATCCTCCCCTTTAATAATTAATAAAGCTTATTTCTCTCAGAGGAAAGCTCACTCATCTGGTGTCCAGCTGATGGCAATGATATAAATCACATGTACATGTACATGTAGTCTCAGAACAAATGGTGTGGATCCCATTGTCCAAAAATGTATAATTGTCCAACTCTAATTTGGTTTAAACAATATATTTATTTCCCCAAAGGAAACCGGAATTGATGAACGGGCAAGCATTCGTACGAAGTAGGCTCTCATTTGCAAACTGTCCCAGGGGTTATTCTAGCCCAAAATTGTTCATAAACTCAATTTCAAAATTTTGAAAACTCAATTTTTTTGCGCGCCTATGGCGCGTCGAGAAATTCTACAAAACTCAATATATTTGCCTTTTTCATCAAAAAAATGATGAAACTCAATTTTTCAACTTTTTCATCGCACCAATTACAGAACTGAGGTTGGTCATATGTTTGCGACACTTCTTCAGAGACCAACAGATACTGACAATTCTATTTACATGAATTATATCACAGTTTACAACAACATTGCTAAAATAACTCAGTGTTACGAGATAACTCATTGGCCCAAACCATGACAGGGTGTCGTGTATCATCCAACAATTGAAGGCGACATTAGCACAACGTGTCTTCTTAGAGCAACAACAACATATAGAACTGCCGCTGCATTGTCGATCAAGATATAAACTTCGGCCTAAGATAGTCAGCCGTTCACTTGTTACATGCATGTTTTGTGTACTCCGGTACAACCACACCAAACCACAGTACGGCTGTTGTCAGTTACTAGGTTGTTTAGCAT
This sequence comes from Hanleya hanleyi, assembly GCA_036873755.1. Taxonomy (NCBI): domain Eukaryota; kingdom Metazoa; phylum Mollusca; class Polyplacophora; order Lepidopleurida; family Hanleyidae; genus Hanleya; species Hanleya hanleyi. Next base: position 15,460 of record JAVTVY010013413.1, read on the forward strand.
GACCTCATGCTAAAACATACATGCTAGATGCTATAATTATTAATTATTGAAGCTAGATTTTTTACCGTTAACAGAGAAGATTGTGATCGAATATATAACCTGGCAACATTCCTGTTTTACAGATTTATACACTCTGAAATACTCTCATAAATATCGCCAGAAAAAAATATTTATGAAATAATTATTCTCTAAAGAGACATTTTAAGTTTGCTTTACTTTAATTGAAACATTATGTAAATAATTATGGTAGACTAAAACTCAAATGCACACACATTGTGTAAGCAGAAATCAAGGGAAAAAACTCTTACTTGTGACCAATAATTAAAGATAACTGCAGAATTTATTACCCGAATTTTCAACGTCAGGAGTCCCCTCTTATTGAAATCTTCTTTTATTTCTTTTACACTGACTGAAGATAGGGAATCTCTGTCCACGGCGACGAATTTTGTATGTCCGTCGTCCTCAAGCTACGAGTATTCGTCGACAGTCTGTGTTGTCGTTGTTGTTGTCGGGAGTGAAGACGTGAAGTGCTCGACCACTTCGCTCAAAAGCGTTTCATCAGATAAATGGATGGTTAAATGAATTGGTTGATGAGGAAACAACTGATCCATAAACTAAAACCACGATGGCTTTGGTACGCGACCGTCAAAAGTGCCGGAGTTAAAACTTTACTGCCACGTGCTTGACACGAGGGAATCCTCGCTAGAAAAGGACTGTGCCTCGTTTTGAAAGGGCTTTCCCCAAGAATGTGAACCAAGATGGCGGCTCTTCAGTCGCCTTCGCGCTGACTCGCGCTGTGACGGTTCATTCGTTTTACTTAGATTTGCTTACTTATTTCTTTTACGACCAATAATTACTGATAATTAAAATACATGCAGCATTATTTATCTCCAAAATATTGATGCGGGCGGGTCATGCGAAACAACCTATCAACTGGGGAAAACTCAAAAAAAAAATCGTACGCGCTTCGCGAGCAAACGGCAAAAATCGCAAAACTCAGTTTTTTTTATCAAAACTCAATTTGAAATTTTCTGCAAAACTCAATATATATTGTTTTTCATCGTGGTAACCACGATAAAAAAACGGCTAGAAAAACCCCTGTGCATCGCCTAGTTTTCGTCACGAATTCATTCCAGATTTTACCAGATTTATAGACGTTCTTCTGCAGCAATTGGCATCAGATTATTTGATCGAGACAGGTACTATTTTGAGAGAAGAAACTTTTGAGAGATTTTCATCGAAAAAATGCATATTTTCATGACAACTTTCGACCGCTCTGCGCTGCTGATAACTGAGCAGACGGAGCGGGAAGGAAAAACTCATTTTTTCCCTTCTTTGTGATCAAACTTCTCATTTATCTCAATCTTTGAAGTATATCTGTGCTAGTTTTTACAAAATATGCAAGCATGTCATTGACAATGCGCAAAATATTTTAATTTTCGTGAAAATCGTAAAAATGCCAAATATCTAGAATTCTGAACAAATCTCATAATTCTTGTACGTTTTTGTGATTGAACTACTCTTTTGGGTCATTTGTTTTTTTAGATTTTTTTTCTCCGTGCACTAGTTTTGTATCTTGTCGTTTGCATGATGTATTCCTTCTGCCACTCGTTAAGCTGTAAAGGATTTTTTTGGCCACCAATCTTGGCCTAAATTGAATTGACTTCACGTTGATGGAGCCTAGTTGACAAGCATGAGTATTCCCCCAGCACCAACCAACGAAACAGGGCGGGACTCGCAGCGAAGCACACATGACGGTCTTTTGCACACAAAAAGCCAATCAGTGACGAGGCGTACTAATTAACCAATCACTAATCACTCATTAACATATCAATTAGCGAGACAAACCCTAGTTCAAAGAGAGGAGCCGCATTTCATATCGCTCTATACTCGTCCCAGCTTCTACTTATTTCACCTCTGAATAGCAGATTAAAGAGAAGAAATGCTAATCAGAACTCGAGTTACGATTTTACGTAGTGATCGCTGCGTTCGCAAGACATTTTCAGGCCATGGTACGACCCAGCATGGCCATCCATGGATGATAGTGGTTCGGAACTGGGTCCGTCAGTTGATGTCAACAATGGGGCAGGTAGCCTTTAGAGAGACACCCCAGTAAATAAATTTATGACAGATACATAGTACCATATGATAATTATATGTGAGAAACAAAACATCAAAACTTTGATAGGAAGCGCTGGCAGACGACACAGTTTTTGACCAACGGCGAGTCCTGGTGTTTGTACTTAGACCGATGTAGTCGTGTGTATGGAGTGGGTCTGCAAAGCTGTCTCCTAACAAAATCAGTGAATGCATAATATAATTTAACCATGATTGAGAGGTTGATCAACTTGCTTGAATACACCAAATGTTTTATGATTTCGCGTGATCATGGTTATGACAAATAAGAAGCAATATTTTTGGAAGTGGGTCGGAACCGACACTGGATCGGAACTGGCGACGTCACTGTACCCATCGAGTTAAGAGTGGATTTACAGATAAACAACAACAACTGAAAATGTCGCAGGTAAGAAACAGCAAGCAAACATCTTGGGGTACCATATTCGCCGGGTATGGGTACTCATTGTTGTTCTTCTTGTATATGTTGTTATTGGTGAAGTCTTATTGATAGGCCTATAACGGTGCATGCCTGGGACTGGGTGTTGGATTTGCATCTGAATCTTTTTGACTCACCTTTGCGTTTCACAGTCATTTTGAGTCAAGTCATTTTATACGCCCTGCCCTTTGTTTGATTTACGGTATGCCTACATCTTCATAACTTGATATCTATCCATAAGTAAACATATTTATTTACTCAATCCCTCGCTACTTGGTGACAACATCTACACTTCTTCCAAACGCCGCCATGACACAACAACAACCTGTCCCATCATGCACTGCAACGTTTCAGCCAGCAAATTGGATAAATTGTCTTATAAAATGCCTTTTGTCTGTTAATGGAAGTACTTCAAACACCAACTCGCCTAATAAATAGAACAATGGATGTTACCCTCGCTGTTGTTGTAAATATAATACAAATTGTATATGTTAGAGAAAATAGTGCTGTCGTGGTTTACTAACCGTCTTACTCCCTAGCATGCTGATTACCCCACTTTTCCGATATTCATACGCCCTCGTAACGGCCGCCATTTTATTCAGGGATTCGGGAGTTCGGGGGCACCTTGTTCCAAATCCATTATCATCGACGAATTTATCTGGTGTGTCATAAAATAGTAGCTGTCATTTTGTTTAGAAAAAGGTTGCTGTAATGGCAGATGCGGATAAATTGAACATCGACAGTATTATAGCGCGGCTTTTGGAAGGTGAGTTGAGGACAAAATTTTGGCTTGTCCAAGGTCCTCCGGTAAAATCGTTTTGGTCATCAATGTAATTCTCAGAAATTATTCTATAGTGGGAGAGTAACACTTCCGTAATAGTTATATCTAGTCCCACAAAATTATGTACGGGACGGTAGACTACTTCGTCGGAAATTGACTGAAAGGTAGAGCAAAGGTGTTGGTTTGTCACTGGATTTCCGGTGTTGGGGTTTGGTGTAGCCTGTTTCATACATGTGAGAATAGCGCCCTGGCTGGGCCACCAGTCACCAGATCTGATGTGGAAGAAGCCGCCGGGCATGCCAGCCGAACTCAATTGACACCATAACTGGTCGTTGGCCTGACGCGTTCACCCTTACTCATAAAAATCCTTGTTTATGAGTGACCGTCCGTTTTTAGCTTGACAAGAGATCGAAACTCGGACGAGGGGGGTAAAACTGTCCACATCTCCGCCATCTTTACATCGATAAGTTTTACATGGACAGTTTAACCCCCCTCGTCCGAGTTTCGATCTCTTGCCAAGCTGAAAACGGACGGTCACCATAAACAAGGATTTTTATGAAAGGTAAGTGGACATAGAATCGAATTATTTTATTGGTTATGGTCAATTGGTTCGGCAAATATTGCCCGTACGGCAATTTCCCAACAACTCGATCTGGTGACTGGTTTACAGCCGGGGCCTTGTTCTCACGTAGGTATGGAACAAGGCTACACCGGAGCTGGGGGGGCGCTGTATCTAAGTTTACAGGTCTTGGTTTGTCCAGTCACTCCGCCAAGCTGCCCCTGTATTCAATAACAACAACAAAATATTTCCAGTAAAAAGTATGAATATCTTGAAAAAATAACTCCTATGTAATTACTGTGTTTATTTTACTGTGTATTAGCCACATATATGCAATTCAAGTGTATAGAGGAACACGGGATGACGTCACTCCCCCGCTGTTCCCCCCTCTGAAAAGTCTACAATTAACATTGAAGTTAATGAGATTTATCATAAAAAAGTACAACTCAATTACCATTCTAACATATATGTTGGGGAGCTAAGATATCTTCTGCGTCTGAAAGTTTGGTAATTTTCTCATACTTAGTTCTATATTTTCAAAGCAAAAATTGTGTCCCGTCCAATCTGCCTCTATGTTATCTCACCCCCAGTTGAATTTCCGCTGGAGGCTAACAGATCAGCCAAATCTTTTGTTCTCTGTGAGACCCGTGTTCCTCTATGTAGCCACGACTGAGTTGCACATCCTTACTAGCACAGACATCAGTATCGTCTTTTTCTTTGTGGCCAAACATGACAAAATGTACAATTGACTATGGCATTTAACGGGTTGTAAACATGTCAAATATACTTCTCTCCCCCGACACAAAGTATCTGGCTCATTCCTGTAGCGCAAGTGCACGTAAATAGCACCAAATCATGTCACTACCTTCCTATCACGTTGAAATTTTGAAAATGGCAGTCTAAGTCCAAGAAACACTGCAGTGCGCATGCACCGCTAATAACACGAACACTTTACGATATGTCGTAAAGAAGAAAGCGTCATCAGCTGCTGGGGTAACAGAGATGGAGCTTGACCACGTGCGTTAGGCCCCGCCCACTGGCTGATGACGCTTTCTTCTTTACGACATATCGTGAAGTGTTCGTGTTATTAGCGGTGCATGCGCACTGCAGTGTTTCTTGGACTTAGACTGCCATTTTCAAAATTTCAACGTGATAGGAAGGTAGTGACATGATTTGGTGCTATTTACGTGCACTTGCGCTACAGGAATGAGCCAGATACTTTGTGTCGGGGGAGAGAAGTATATTTGACATGTTTACAACCCGTTAAATGCCATAGTCAATTGTACATTTTGTCATGTTTGGCCACGAAGAAAAAGACGATACTGATGTCTGTGCTAGTAAGGATGTGCAACTCAGTCGTGGCTACATACACTGAGTTGCATATATGTGGCTAACTGTGTATATTATGTTATGTCTGTATATTTTGTATGTATGCAGGGCTCTCAAGGAGAGGCGAGCGATCACTCGCACGCGCCTCTTGCTCGCCTGAAATAAAAAAATGGCGAGTGGTTCACCACTCGCCTGTTTTCGTCGGTCAAAATAAAATTTAATGACATCTTCAGCTGTTGCTGTCAAGTTCTTGGCTTCCAAAATATCTTGTTGTTCATCATTGGCATGTTTCATAGGTCAGAATAAAGTTTAATGTCATCTTCAGCGGTCGTAAAATTCTTGGCTTCGTAAAGATCCTGTTGTTCAGTAATTTCGGAAGGCTTCCCGCCATTTCCGCTTCATGTGTTTGTGCAAAAAGTATAACCCTGTGTCGGAACGAAATTACAGATCCGTTATGGGTAGACTGGTTGCCTCCCTTGTATTTCCATACAGACACGTTTTGAGACGTGGGTTATGATTTCCACAAATATAAAATCCGTCAAGCACCACGGCTCTAACCACCATGGCATCACGCCGTTTTAAACATAGTTTCCGATTTTGTTTAACATAACATCACTCTGTTTCAAACATTAGTTTCCGATTTTGAATTTCTCTCGCTGTTAAGGGAGTAGAGGACGTTCATTTCTAGAGGTTGAAATTTTTTTTAAATTTCAGGATTTTTCCACCAGGTTAGGAGAAGATGATCCATGAAAAAAAAATATGGGGTCACCATACTCGTTAAAAAAATATGGCAGCCAAATGCATGTATACCACTTAAAAGCCATAACACTGAATACATAGGGAAATTTGAATTTTTTCTTCAATAAATCAGACTTCCCAAGGTCAAATTTTTCCCATTTTGCTATATAATACTAAACACATATAGTGCTTGTTAAATATGTAATAAAAACAGGGGGACACCATACTTTCTTAGAAAATATTAGCAGTATAACAGATAAACGGAGCCTTTTCAGTCCTATTTCCAGGAGGGGGTGGGGGTGGGGAATCGGGGTGGGTGTGGAGAATATTATTGAAGATCAATTTATTAGCCATTCAGAAGTTTTGTTTTAGTTGAAACTGAATAAGAGTGAATTTGGGGGATATTCCGGAGGAATAATTTTTAATCTATGGAGCACTTTGCACCCTTCAACCGTTGAATTTAAAATGCCAATTTTTTGGTCTATCCCATCACACTATCGAACCACCAGTAAAACGCATAAATGGTTGTGTTGTGTCTTTTGTTGATTTTTATTCCATTTTGATATGTCTGGGTACTTTTATTAGGAAATTCAGCTTGTTTTGAAAAATTTGACAAATGACCATGTTGTAGCCCCATAAGAGCAGGGAAATGAACGTCCTCTACTCCCTTAAGCGGACTTTCGTCCCACGATCAAGTCCATGCTTTTTATTGCTCTCACGCAATTCCGGTGGGTGTCAAGCACGCCTTTTCGTTCCTGACAATTTTGTCACTGTTAGCGGAAAATTGCACGATGTCGAATCCGAAAGAAAAGCCGATAGAACTATCAACGTACCTAAAAGGGGAGAGGAACCTACATCAGTGTTCCGAATTAAAGAAGACTACAAATCCGTTCTGAACCGTGCATATGTGACCCACATATTCTGTAATGTACTTATAGAAGTAATTTTAGCAATTCACTCGCCTCACAGCGTTCGAAATGGCGGCCTGCTATTGGCTAAAAGCAGGCCAAAATTTTGACAAAGCAGGCGATGTGGAAAATGACCTGCTAAGAAAAAAAATCTCGACCGAAAGTAGCAGGCCATAATTTTCCTGGCCATTCCTTAGTTTCCTACCTATATATAATTTTGTTTCCGTTGCACACAACGTAAATTGAATTCTTCGTGGGCGATATCATCGTACAAATACTCCACTAAAAAAATAAAATCTGCAGAACAAGGCAGCGGTCGAAATAACGCCTGCCTACCTACCGCCGCCGGCAAGTGAATTTTTCCCGTGACAAGTTCCAAAAAAAATCTATCTGTCGCATGCGGAAAGTAGGATTTCATCCAGCAAAAACGATAAAATGCGATCAATTTTCGTAAATACCTTTTAGGAGTCTAGATCTATCTGAAGCAACGGACAATCCAAGAAATAATCCATTGAAAATTTATTCCAAGCCGATCTTTGGCCATTGTTGTTGGATTTCTCTGTCAACATTTCCCGCGCCAATTTCACTTCCGGTTGCTGCGCGTCAATTCATGCGCGGTGGCAGGGTTCGAATTTAAGAAAAATTTGAACCAGTCCGCCGGACTGGTGAGCCAAAAATGTAACCAGTCCGTAAATATTTTTACTAGTCCGTTAATATTAAATAAAAGATGATGTGGGAACATTTGTCATCATGAATATTTTGTGCTCTGTGATGGTTGCTACTAAATAAGAAATTAATAATTGTGCATTTCTTGAGCGCGTGTGAAGATAATCACAGACGACAAACCCCGTCGGCTAGACTTCGACAGCGACTTTGACTGCACGTGTCGTCGCGAAAAACACTGCTTCAACAAACGCCATTTCAAGCCAAAAAAATCAGTAGATTTCTTTCGAAGTTGATGGAGAATATGTTTAAAATTGTCCTGGTAAACATGATCAGGTCGACTGAAGCGTAATCATGTTGCTGATTTCTCGATTCCCGACCTGGAATTGGGAGCTTTATTTTCTGAAAAGATCGCCAGTCTGCATTGCCATGCTGCATTACAGTCACACTTTACGGTAATTGCTGACAATGTTCGCACCACTTTACGCCTGTTGTTGTTGTCGTAAAATGCGGCCGTGGTCGTGATTCCGTTGGAATTTGCTGGAAATTGTTTTAGACTCGCACAATTTATTTAGACTCGGTCGAGTAACCGAAAACAGATATTTCGTTTTTCATTCTTTACAAATTGTGCGGAGATATCCAGAGAAATAGTTTACACAATGAACGGAGAGCTTTTTTGTTACCAGTCCGACGGACTTGTTGTTCAGTCACTCACACCAGTCCGTTTGATTTTTTACCAGTCTCGGACTGACGGACAGGTGCCAAATTCGAACTCTGGGTGGTCCGGTGCATGCAAAAGTCGGACCTGTTACGAAACGGAATCGGACTATCTGTTGTTTTTTTTCCAGTTGGTACCGATGGTAAATAATATTGTTGGCCTCTTTTCCTGGGCTTCTATTCACAAGCTGAAGTTTTTCTAAGCAGACATTTCAGTTAATTGATAATTCCAACGGGACTCTGGTGGCTGATTCTAATTTATTGCAATCAGCAATTTACAATGGGAGACTTTTGATAAATATAAGTATATATAGTCCACATGATTCAGTCAACAAGGCTTTTGCAGTTTTAATTGCAGAAATTAGGGGAAATAGTTGTCTTTGACATAACAAAGTTGACATCAACTTTCCATTGGTGCTCAGTTTTAAAGAACATGTGTGCCAAATAAAAAAATTAATAATAATAAATATAAAAAACGCCCACCTCATTTTTAGTTGGACAGTCAGCGAAGTTTTAGTGGAGACAGTAATACCACATACATAAAACTTCCTTTTTATTGCAATGTCTTAAAGCAGTCAAATAATTAATAATTACAGAATTCAGCATCATCATAATTTCCTCCCAAGGTCATGAGAAGCTAAAGATTAATTAACAGAGGCCTTATTGGTGGATTACAAGCGTCTAGTCCGTCATTCATAATCCAGCCGTCGTCCATTAGAGAATATCCGCGTCCATAATCCAAAGACCTATTCCATTTCCATATAGAAAAAAATGTAGAAAAAAAAATAGCTGTCCAACTTCATAAATAGCAGGTGATGTTAGATTTGACCTGCGATTTTTTTTTCGATGGAAAAAAATAGCAGGTCATCGCAAATTTCCTAATTCGGACCCTGCCTCAGGGATTTCTCAGGCGAGTGATAAAAGCACTCGCCTCACTCGCCTGAGCTTAAATGCAGGCGAGTGACGAATCACTCGCCTTCATTTTGCTCCTTGAGAGCCCTGTGTATGTATGTCTGTACATGTATGTATGTATCTATGCGTTTTAGCCCTTTTTCTGGGGCACAATTCATGCAATAAACTATCTATCTATAGCCCCGTTCACATGCACACAATTTACTCACCTGTGTAAAAATACACATGTGTATATTTACACATGTGCAAATATACTTTTGCACCTGCTATTGACCAGATGCAAATAAACTCAAAGTGCAAATATACATACATGTGTATTTCCGTTCACATGACAAGAAATACACATGTGTATTTTTTTACATAGGGTGCAAATTTGCATACGTGAGTAAAAGTGTGCATGTGAACGGGGCTTATGTATGGTAGATCTACATTTAGTGAGCTGAAACATGTCACTCAGCTTGATGACACTCTTTGGTACACAAAATGTCACTCAGAAAAAAAAATTATTCAGTGATACTTTCGGACTCGTAAAGAAGTTCTATTTGTCATTAGTTTCAAAGATTTTAATTCTTATAATATTGTTCAGTAAGTTCCTACGAAGTAGGCTACAGATCGCAAATTGTCCGGTAATGAGTGAGTCCATCCGAATCCTTTCGTCGGCAAAATAAGGAGAACCGTTGACATTAGAACCTTGATTTTTAGCATGAACGTGCATTAGGGCATTGTTACCAGCAAGTTCTGATCTGAAATAATTCTGATTTAAATTAGATTGATAATTAACACTTCAGTATATTGTTATACATGTAGCTATATGTGGACTATAGCCTTTAACGTGTATCAGCTTCAAATTCAGGTCAAATTACCCAGAGCTAAAAATACCCTGTCCCACTGTATGTCTTTGTACCGGTTATGCTCAGGAGAATGACATAGAATAACTAGACACTGTGGACAGTGACCCGGTCTTCCCATTCCTAAATTTGAGCTCAAACGAATAATAACTGAGATACTGAACATCAAAGCCTTGAAGTTGGATCCGAACCCACAAACTCGCAGGGTTATTACGTTGGCTATACATACCACTCCTATATCCGTAGGAACGTGTCACTGTGCATTATAAAAGGTATTCCATTCAAAAATATTTGACACTGGAGAATAAAATGCTACAACTTAGAGGTCCATATCTAGTAAGGTTCGAAAGCTATAGCGGTCCAAAGATAGGCTGAATTTTCCACAATTACTATATTCGGCTATTACCCTATCACTTCCGTCATATAACACGACATTAATTTAATTGCGTACCCGAGATGCCTGGACTGGTACAGCCGAAATATGAACCCACTATACTTTAGTTTGGTGTGACGGGTTATATACAGGTCTTCACAGTCACCTCATTCATGTAACACGACGTTAATTTATTTGCGATGGCTCGTTGAATCGGCTGACACAGTCGGAACGGGATGTCCTGAAAGCTAATTTGTTGAGTCGGGTTTCATACAGAATGCTCATGTATTCTCACTGTCAATTCCAAACACTCGACCGTCAACATTGATCGTGTAAGTTGTATCCCAATGAAACGGCCTGTTCACATATCCCACGACTCGAGAACCGCTTGAACGTAATTCTTTGTGTAACCCGTACACCAATTGTCAATCTATGCTGGACAGTTTCCATATATTCAGTCCTTTATGTAACGCGTAGCCATGATAAAGCGGTCATGTTAAACGGTTCTTGAATAAAAGCAGAAGATGTAAGCAATTGCCGCTCAGCTGTTTGTCTTTGTGCAAAGTATGTTATTTTAGTACTGGAAGCAGTTTCTTTCCCCGTAATAAGCGAACGAAACAAGTTACTGACCATCATCTGATCGAAATGCGCGATGGTTCAACTATAGAAAAAAAAAGAGAAAAAAAAATTACTGGCTAAGGTAGGAATCGAACCACGGCCCTTGTGGTTAGGAAGCAGACATCCAAACCACTCGGCCATGTAGACTAACGTGTCAAAAAGGAGTAGAATAACATATAGAAAAGTTCGATACACGAAAACAGCCTGATAGCGTGTGTAAAGTGAGAAACACTATTATTTACATATTTAAAAAAGTATTACCTCTACTGCTTCGAAATTTTGCACAACGACAGACATATATATTCTCTCAATGTCCTGTGAATATGGTGCGGATTGGAGTTACAATTTTGCTATGGCATCAAAAACGTGAAAATTTCGAATTTTGTCAAATATCTCCTATATTTTCTGGTACCTTTTTTCCTGTTCTACTTCTTTTCTGTGACGTCATATAATGGCCTATATTTATATGCAAATTTCAAGTCCGGGCGAGGAATACTTTTCTCATTACAGCCCCTCAAGTGTGAAAATGTAAAGGGCCATTACTCTGGAACAAAGGTCAAGGTCAGGTCAAAATTTTTATGACTTGATTCCTGAGTGATGGGGAACATCTGTGCTGAATTACAGATTCCTAGTCCTTATACTTTTCACAGAAATCAAGTAAATCACTTTTGGTATCAGGTGATATTGAAGGTCAAGGTCACATCGGATCGTCTTGTTTTTACTGTCAAACGAAAGACCATCGAACGTTCTTTCGTGAGTCCTAGTATAATGGCTGCCAGTGACCTACTTTTCAAGAAAATGGAAGCCGTATTTTCGACATTCGAATGCAAACAGTTGCAAAGGTCAAGGTCATGACCGATATCTGACACCCCAGATCAACTCGGCATGTCACGCATGTCAACTGACCCAGTTGGCAGACTGATCGCATTAGCCGTTCGAGTATCGTCCATCAAACTTTGACCTCATATGGGCACGAATCTAGAGGTCAAAGGTCAAATTCAAGGTTATATTATTTTCGGTCATGAAAGTCTTCATAAATGTTGCAAGACTCAACTCTGTAACTTCCGCTATTATGAAACGGCAGGTTGCATAAAATTGATAAAGGGACATAACTCCTTTACCCTGTTACGTAACACCCTGAATACCGGAACTGGAGCTTGGCCATGCATAAAACTTACGAACCGTAAAGTTTCCCACAGATATGTTGTATAGTGTAGGCTGTAATCCTCCGACAAGAAAGGCATTATCAGGGGAGAGAACTCGGAACCTGCCGTCATGACCTACTTATTTTATGATTAAATATGTTGTAGATTATATCAAACATCTACATTCTAGATCTCCGCTGCTCGCTCTTAGCCGTTCGCCCTATATTCGCATTGGCAGTTTTGACTTTACTGCCAGATAAATCAATAGGTCAAGGTCAAGGCCACTTTTGGATACAACTATGCACATCTTCAGTCTTGGATCTAAACGTGTGCCAAATATCTAAGCTCTATCTCAAAGACTTCATGCCGTTTTTCCCAAAAGAAAAAAGTGCTTGGAATAATAATAATAATAAGAAGAAGAATAATAATAAATAGAATAACAATAGGTCTATTCCATTGGAAATGGAAAGACCTAATTATTATCTTGTGCAGAGAAGGTGTTGGTCTGGAGTTGAATTACCGTAAACTACATAAATGCTACCTTTCTACTATAGTACTATATATAAAAATTTGTTGTATTGTTGGGAAAATAATGCGATTCAAAAAGTTGTTTTGATCCTGGACAAGGGCACTGAAAACCATTAAAGATATGTAAATGTATTTTCACACGTAAAGCTTGAAATCTACTGAACCTATATTATTCAATCTGTTTCCTTTAATTAAAAAATTGTAAAATTAAATCGGCGATCGTTATTTATTTTGGAATGAAAGCGCATTAGGAGACTGTTACCAACAAGTTCTGAGCTGACCTACTTTTGATGAACATTTCTGGTGATTTTTGATGAAAATCACTGGCGATTCTGACTTGGGCGATGCCCATCTTAATATAGGCAGGATTTCAACTGGGGGTGGGGATTTCCAAGAGTTCAGTTCACGTTCGAGTCCTAATGCCTACTGTACTTCGTAGGTCCTGTGACGTTAGTCACACTGCTCATGTATAGGAATGGTATTGGCCTTTGACAAATTGATTGGATCAATACATATTTTTCACAACTTGATATCGTGGGAATTCCAAACATATGATCATGAGAGCTCATTATATCACACTGGTAGGGTACAATAAACTCTCAATTTTTAAATTGAAAAATCCCTCCCTTGAAAATTATCAGAAGTACGATTTTTAGCTCCCCTTGTCACTCCCCTTAACAGATTTAGGGGCCAGGGGTTTTTTCAGACGAAAATCCTTTATCGAACTCCATTTCAAAACTTGAAAAACTCAATTTTTTTTGCGCGCCTTCGGCGCGCTAAAAGTACAATAAAACTCAATTTTCCAACTTTTTAGTCGTGTAGTAGATATAAAACTCAATTTTTTATTATTTTAGTAGTACACTCCAAACAATCTTTTATTTGATCGCTTTTTCATCGCAGAGAAAAATACAAATGTTAAAAATGGCATAATAATAAACATGAATGTCCATTTTGTTATGCATGTACTTCAGAGTGAGGTATGGAGGTTCACACAAATAAACTACTGAAGTGTAATTGCTAAAGTAAATCCCATGCAACACATGCGGATATATGGAATGGACGGATAAATTACATGAACCATAACTGCTTGTTATAGAAACTGTTAATTTCAAATATTTTTTATTCACGAAACAGGCCTCGAAATTTGGCGCGAACGAAACGATCGTTCGCGTGTCGGTTACGCAAATCTGAAATGGCCAGAACGAAAAATCGGTTACGTGAATTCGCTTCTTGGACATATGTTCTGGTAACAAAAGTCCCAACATCTTCTCTGTCTGTCCACTGTGTAAACTTTGACCATATGACGTGTGTCTTTTGGCATGTTTTAAAAGCGAAACTAAGTCGCAAACTCGACCCTGTCTGTATCGAATTTGTAGACTACCACGTGGCAGGCATGTGTCTGTCAGCTTGCGCAGACTGTTTCGTCTATCCTCGGTTCAGGGCGGGCGTAATAAACCAATAGCGGCCAGTAAACAGCATTATCAAACTTGAACGTGTTGGAATGTAAGGGTTACCCGCAAGCCTCCTCGCTCCGAGGTTGTTGCTCCGTGGGAAGCTCTGCACAGAGCTAGCAGCAGAGGTGGCATGCGGAGCTCATCGTGGAAGAATTATCTCGGAGCGCGGAGCTTGCGGTTAACACTCGTTGTCACTTCCGCCATCTCTAAATTTGCAGGTGGCGTGTTCAACTTCTCAGACTTTTCGATCGCGATTTTAACGGAATCAGAAGGAGATGGTGAATGAATTATACAACCTGAGTCACCATAGTCAATCATGAATGGTGGAAACGATTTACGTGTACAATCCCATTCCCGTATGTTAACCCATTTGTCTGTTCAGTCGCTGACCACGTGCTGTGGACAGTCTTATATCACTCCCGAGTCGAGTTGTACGGTACTGGTTGACGGCACACTGTTATAGTTACGTAACCGTTTTGCGAAACCAATTGGTTACGTAAAAATTAACATCGTAACCGAACAATAGGTTACGTAAGACAAAATTACCGTAACCGATTTTTCGGTTACGTCAATGAACCAATTTTCGAGGCCTGCGAAAGATCATCAATTTCAATCAGATGCATTGAATCAGATTGTGTCTACTTTAGGGCCCGGGTGATACCTTTGTATGTAGAAATGAAATTTATCTTCAACTGTGAAGTTTAACTTCAACTGTGATCCAGCACTGTGAAAAAAAAAACACAACAAAACAATTGTTATATTACTAGGGAGGTGATGCTAAATCATTCAGATTTTGCAGAAACTACATATCAATGCCATCTCAAATTTACACCACCGATGAAATATTAACAAAAAGTATTTTTTCTGCCAGTGTTGACCAGTATGACCCGGTATTACCATCTCTCTAGCATTTTTACGAAATGAATGGGGCTACAACATGCACTTTCAGAATGCAGGCAGCCATGTTTGGAATATGATATGTGGTACAGACAATAGGCCTAAAATGATCTTTATTTGGGGATAAAAATTGACATAGAGTGCAAGGTGGTTTCCCTCTACGCAACTGCTATCCATACAATTCCTTCTGCGTTCATTCGTATATTTAATTGATTGTAATTCTTCGGGACCGTAACTCGTCGGTGTGTACCTTCCTTTCGTCGAACTGTCAAACGATTGTCACGTTGCCTTGGTAGGGTCAAGCAGGGATTCATAGAAGTCGCCTTTTAAGGCCGGTTATCGGTCCTAAAAAAATTGTGGGTCGGAAAACTCAATTTGTGACCAATTGTGACCAATAATTTAGAGAAACTGAATTTCAACCGAGACAAAAACTCAATTTGAGCTAATTAAAACTGAATATGAATTGCGTAACTTACTGTTCAATATTTATTTACACGTGTTGACGAAGAAAACCGCAGACACGGAGCTAAACAATCCGCCATTTTATGGAAATTCACATGACTGTAATATCTAGATCGGGTGCCCTTCAAAATTGCTCAGTTGCAATGTTACGAAGGGTTCCCGAGAGATTTTCTCGCGGGACTTTTCGAGAGAGTTCTTTCCAGTTGCCGGGATACGGTAACAGCCGGTGCTCTGGACGCAAGAAGTCCTCGTCAAGAAATTCTACGTTTTGAATGACAGGTGATGTATCGGTCTTTACCAGGGACTTAATACTTAAAACTGGCAGCTTGAACTTTATTACTGACAACTCAAAACTTAACAACTGGAAGTGAATGTTCTGGATTGAGAATTTGTTTGAAAATGAAAGAACACACGCAACAACAACAACAACAACACGTGTAGACAACGATCCAGGACATTGTCATTTGACGATCTAAATATTTCATTTTTATTTTTAAACGGCTGTTAGTAACCAGCTAATCAACATCTTGATTTGTTATCCATAAATTTGTTTGTTTGCTAAGGGCTGTTCCATTTAAAAAGATATGGGAGAGGAGAAAGGCACTCAATATATTATTCTATGGGTCATAGGAGAAAATTTCCTTCAATCCATGTTACAACATTGGGAAGGCCAATAAAATTTCTATGGGTGGTGGGGTATAATTCAAAGCTGTCTTCCGCCCCTCCCATACCTTTTTAAATGGAACAGCCCTAATACTGTTATATGGAATAGGTCTTTGGGTTATGGACGTGGATATTCTTTAATTATGGACGATGCCATGGCTGAATTATGAATGACGGTCACGGACCAGATGCTTAAAATGGCAGGTTATATATGTAGGTTACTGGATGATCTTCTTACTGGAGTCTGAGAAATGAGGATGTTATCTAGCTGCATTTTCATGCAAATGCAAAATAAGCCAATCGGACACATTGATCAGGTGAACAAAACTGTTTATTCCTATAAAATGACAATCATGATTAAATTATACATGTATGTTGTATATAATGCAACTGGTCCTAAAAATATTATTAAACTCAATTTGCACCCCTAAAAGCACGCTAAAAACTCAATTTGCTGGGTGAAAAACTCAATTTGACCATCAACGGTCCTAAACAAAATGACTTCTATGAATCCCTGTCAAGGTTGTTTATTAGCCAATCACGGCGCTACAGAGGGCGCTGGTCGGGAGCCCGCGAAAGAGTGCGCTACTTCACACTAATCCTGGTTTCCGAATGCAACAAGGGAGACGACTATTTATTGATGCAGTATCTCTGTCGAAGGAAAATGGCTGCCAATCGCTGTCGAAAGATGTTAAATAAAAATGGAAAGGTAACGATCGAATCTTTTACCCCAAAATTGTTGATGTCTTTCGTTATGATTCCAACAACGATCCTGGTTTACGCAAGGTATTCAGACATGATGTCTTTATATCGCCCTGTCTCTGCAATTGACCGCAACGTCGGCCAAAAAAAATTCTTGCCGGCAGACGCAAATTATATATTTCTTCCGACTATTTTTTCACAGAAACTCAATTTTTTTTTCACAGAAACTCAATTTTTTAGCGCGCCTTCGGCGCGCAAACTATCAACCTCAGAAAATACTCAATTTCCGAGAAAAAAACTCAATTTAAAAAATTCCAAAAACTCAATTTGTAATCGTTTTTCATCGGGGTTACCCCGATGAAAAACTGTCTGAAAAAACTCCTGGGGGCACAACTGTTACGCTGCTGAATTCTTCTTTATGGTGCACTGCAAAAGTTCCCATTTTTACGATGTATTACACTATTACACCCGGCTTTTATGAGCAAAAATATCATTCATACGTGGGAGTCAAGATTTGCCTTTCGTAGAAGCCGGTTCATAACAGTTCGGTCAACATTTATTTTATTTTATTTTATGCTGAAATATTTAAAATTGTCATTGTAAATACATTTTATTGTAAGAGGCTACATTGACTTCACCTTATTATCGCCAAAAACAACGATTTTCAGCGAAATAACGCTCGAAAAACGTGCTTTTTTTCGCTGTCTTCAACATGATCGTTTTCGGCTATCTGACCGCCATTTCGAAAGATCTAGGTCTCGTCAACGGGAATCCTTGTTCTTTCTATAAATAGTCATTATTTTGATGGATGGCCAATGAAAACACGCGATGATGACGGATTTGGAAACCATAGAGGGATTTCCCTTTCGTAGAGCTTGAAGCAATGAGTCTCGCGATTGGACAAAGCCACGATTTGCCGTCACGTGGCCGAAATAAAGGTCGTTCATTGGCCCAGACGTTGTACTGGAAATTTTCCATAAGAAATTACGACGTAGAAAATGGCGACTCGCGGAGGAAGTTGGCAGAATTATGTGAAAATAAAGTTTGTTACGATGATTTCATCGTAATCAACACTATGGAAAGATAAACTGTTCTTCTATACTTCAAATATACCAAAGAATCATATATTTTGATGGGATTTTCCGTAAGTATTTTATATTTTCTGAGCGGCCTTCTCGGCGAGATTTTATGAAAATCTCCCCTCGCGGTATTTATTTATTTTTTAATTTCTTTCTCCCGATTTCGTTCTTCTAAGACAGCATATGAATTTTGCATCCAGAAAATCCCGACAGACTTAGCTAACAATATACATATGGTTTTTATCAGGTTTCATGCATGGTAAATTTGAAAATATTGATTTTAGACAATGATACGCGAAGACCGACAAGTTCAGGGCCCCTCTCCCGGGCCCCCCGCAGTCTACGCTGTGGCCACTCTACCGGGCCCGCCGCAGCGTAACAGTTAATTTAGCTCCCCTGCCTTATATTAGGCCGGTGCAAATTAATTCTATGTTTCTCGGCAGGACAGCTTTTCAAATCAATGAGGGAGGGCGAAAAACACAACAGTCAGAGATAAAAACACGGACAAAATGGACTTTTCCCCCAAATTTTTCTACACTCTGGAATAGTTTTCTGACATACATAATAACAAACTATAGCAACATATTTAAACAATTTATTAAATGTTCAATCAAATTAAACTACTTAAGACATAGACCCCAGTGGTCCAAGTTCATCAATGTTTTTTCAAATGAGGTGGGCAGGTGTTTGTTTTATTATTTTTTTCTTTTGGCCCACATATTATATTCAAAACTTTCCTCTAATTTCCGCAAAATTAAAATTGCCAAAAGCTTTGTTGTTGACTGAATCATGTGAAATTCACATGAGGAATTCTTGAGGAATTTGAAGATTTTAGCCTAGCAGTATTTCAAATATATGTACTACAAAAGTTGTCTCCCCTCTTCAATTGCTGTTTCCAGTAATACTGAACTAGCCAGCAGAATCCCATTGGAATTATCAATTAACTGGATTATCTGCATAGAAAAATGTCAGCTTTGTTTGTATTGTGAATACAAGCTGAAGGAAAAAAGCCAACAATATAATTTACCATCGGTACTGACTTGAAAAAACACAAGACTTAGTCCCTTTCCGTTTCGTAACAGGTCCGAGTTTTGCATGCACCGTTTCATAACAGGTCCGAATTTTGCATGCACCCGGCTACCACGCACGTGCAACAGGAAGTAAAATTTGCCGTGGGAAATTGACAAAGTTGACAGGAACCACAACAGTGATCAAAGATCGTCTTGAAATAAATTTTCAATGGATTATTTATTGGATTGTCCGTTCCTTCAGATAGATCTAGACTTCTACCAGGTATTTAAGAACATAGATCACATTTTATCGTTTTGCTAGATGAAATTCTACTTGTCGCATGGACAGGTAGATTTGTTTTTCACTTGTCGCCGGGAAAATTCAATTGTCCGCGGCAGATAGACAGGCGTTATTTTGACCGCTGTTAACTAAAACACATCAAATCTGGTAAACCATATAAACTTAAGTTTATAGTCATCGTAAATTAGACTTAGTGACTGTGTTTTTATCTCCCAGATTTGGCAAAATTCTACGCGGCATACATTTGTATTGGCTTCACATTCACGTAAAACCTAGGCGCGCGGCGACGCGAAACATAGAATCAATATTCCCCGGCCTTAATATGAAGCACTGCTACCATTTACAGGGTTCGCACGGCTCCTGGAAACTCCTTAAAACTCCTAAAATTTAATTCTAGTGTTGGAAAGTCCTGGAATGTCCTAAAAAATAAAGTGATAGTCCTGGAAACTCCTTAATTTTAATCAAATCACACGAATCGAACGTTTTTGCCTGGTCAAATGTTATGATATACGTTGAAACTCCGTAAACTGTAATCAAATCAATCGAAACTATCATTGTTCATGTTGGGTGACCGGTCGTCGAACATTCATTGTCGTGACAGGTGCGCGACTTGCCGTAAAGGGAAACTGAATAAAGGGAGACTACTCACTGAGTTCGTTTGTGACATCAATGGTTAAGAGTTGTACTCGCCGTAAAGTGGTCTTCAATCACTTTTGCTAGAATTCCCGCTCAGAATTTGTTTACCGTCAATGTTGACACGCTTCGGGAACTTTTGAACCTTGACTATGCCCCCTGGAAAATGTGTCTTCAACGAGCGCTGGCTCAGTCAACCAAATTACACCGCCTGGTTGGAACGGGGTGCAGATAAGTCCAACGCGAGGTGTAAAGTTTGTCAAAAAACGTTTGATATTTCCAATATGGGGGAGCCTGCCATTCGTAGTCACGCCAAGGGTGTTAAACACAAACAGTTACTTGAACAGAGAAAATCAGCAACTGGATTCACCATTCGAGATTTCTTTAACGAAGGACAGGCACCTAAAACTCCAACACAGTAGTTTCAAAACCATGCTTGAATAACCCGTGAAAAAGTCCTGGAAACTCCTGGAATTGCAATAAAATTATACCAGGAAATTTGAAATTATTGACCTGGAAAACTCCTGGAATTTTGTTTTAGTGTAAGTGTATGAACCCTGCATTTAATTAAACTGTTCAACATGGACAGAATTATGCTAGGAAACCTTGTGAAAGCTCGCAACTCCTGCCTCCAACCATAATTATTGACCATGCCTACTTACTGCAAACAGTGAATGTGGGTCGATGTTCAGGTTGATTATGTATGGAACTGTTTAAGTTGTGTGTATATTTGACTCGCCATTCTTTCATTGGACCACCACTTCCATTTCTTTATTCTCTGTTCTATGTTTTCAGTGCGTGGATCTCGACCAGGGAAGAATGTACAGCTGACAGAGAATGAGATCCGAGGACTGTGTCTCAAGTCCAGAGAAATATTTCTCAGCCAGCCGATACTCTTAGAGCTGGAAGCTCCCCTCAAAATATGTGGTAATAATCCCCGAGTATCAGTCTCTGCGTTTTGAGGGGAGTGATAACTCGCACTCCCTTAAATTGATATCAAGACATTGAAAAAAACTGTATTTTAGACAAATGAAATTTGAAAGTATATGGTGACTTCCTTTTTTTGCTGAAATCACTCAATTACTTTTTAGAGCTAATCACAGCTCTCTTTAAAGTGAATTATTACACTGCGGGAATTATACAAGAGTCCGTATAGATTAAAAAATCGTGACAAAGATTTTTTTTCTCCAATGAATGAGAAAGACGCAAACATAGAAAATACTGTGATTCTAATTTCTTGAGGATGCCGCCATGTTTATTTTGGGCATGATTTTAAACCAATGGGAAAGCGTAAAATTCAATTGTGCCGAGATAACGTGGCTGCTCATGGTCGTTGTTATGCACTTCTCCGTACCCTGACTGACGGATGCAATGTTAATCAAGAATTATAGATCGGGTTTGATGTAGAATATGGCCTGATTCTAGCAGATATTCTACCATGCCGGGCTGCTCTGCATTTGGCTGTCAAAATGTGCCAGGTAATCCCGACACGTCGGATCTATCAGTAGTTACTCAAAAGCAGTCTCGAATACTGCACCTCTGCCAATTGACGCGTTTTTACCTCCAGATGCAGAAGAACTGTATGCCGATGTCACGATTCTTCAAAACATGGCGGCCTCTATGTTGTTCCAGTTTAGCTAAGTTAGAATGCTTAGTACTGCTTCAACAAAAATGTGAAAAAATACCTGATACACGATTTGAATTCTATGAGGAAAAAGCTTTAACTGGCCATGCACGTTCACCAGAGTTTACGTTCCGTTTAAATGTCGAGGTCTGGAATATTCACCTATTGTACAGTATAGTGGTTGAATTGATATTTGGAATATTGTAATTATAATAATGCAAAAGATGCTAATGCATGATGTCAAAATCAAATAATCAGGAAAACAGTTACATTCTAACGTAGCCAACTTTGCTACATGTATAAGGTGAGCATTTCACTCGCTCGCAGTAAATATTTTCTCAGACAATAATGCAATTATTCTAAATCCTTTCTATTTTGCAGGCGATATACACGGACAATATTACGACTTGTTAAGGTTATTTGAATATGGTGGTTTTCCACCAGAAAGCAACTACTTATTTTTGGGTGACTACGTGGACCGAGGGAAGCAGTCTTTGGAAACTATCTGCCTATTGCTGGCATACAAGATAAAATACCCGGAGAATTTCTTTCTACTCAGAGGAAATCACGAATGTGCGAGCATCAACAGAATATATGGCTTTTATGATGAGTGTGAGTATTATGATTTTATTTAACTGCATTTTCATCAGGAGCCTGATCAATACCTTGGCATGCTGCAGGCGCTAAAATTTGGGGTGAACGATCGTTCAGTTCGCCTAGCGGTTACCCAAAATGAAAGACCCATAACCGAATATTCGTTCGCCTAAATTATGGCCCAAACTCTGTGTCACGATGACATAATTTAATAATAATTTCCTGTTCTAACCTGAAAATCATTTCCGATCGAAGCATGGGCTGTACTTACGAGCGATTCGATGTTAACTTCACACACAAGAGCCCCAGTCGAGGGGAGATAATTGAACCCGAAACCCATGTGCGTTTTCATACACTCTCTGATACTTAGATAATATACAGCCCAGGTGTATATACCGCTGTGTGGGATTATATGAACAGGGTAAACGTTTCTCAACTTTCTCTCACCTGACTGCGCGTTGTATCCTGGTTATGGGGCCCTAACCAAGACGCAATACCATAAGTGTACGGCCCGGAACCTGCATGATGCCGACAGACGGAAACGAAAGTGAATGACGGATAAACTTTACGTTCAACTGTTTCAAGATTAAAATGTGTATATGAGAATTTAATTTGAGATAATATTTTAGAAATAGAGGTCACAATTCCAATGATAAAAGTCTGCCAGTCACACAAAATTGGACTCTCTACGCAACACGTGGTAATGACGAAAATTGGTCACCGGGTAATGATTTTTCTTTGCCAGCAAGGGCACCGGAAGCCAACGGCAGCGTTCCATATTGAGAGGGGCTAGATTAGGGCCGGTTATGGGAACGAGATTATTATCACATGCAAAATCAATATGTCGGCGTAGATAGCAACAGCAATTTTCATTGAATGAACTCCAGTCAAAAACCAATGCCTAACCACAACAAAACACATTGTGTCCTGGGAGAATATGTTAAAGTGGGTGGGAATATTATACAATCAAGAATATATTTGTAGACCATTGTATATGGGACAGGAGTACTGGACATCAAAATAAAATTTATTTCCAAAATAAAATCTTTTTTGGCCCTACCTACTCTATTTTTTTCTGGCCCGTAATCGGAAACAGACATATATTTTTTTTTGGCCTTAACCTATTTGGATAACCTATAGGTTATGCAGTTCAGAAATGGGGGAACGAACTATGGGTTACCTAGGGTCAATTTCACATAACCTATTTTCAGGTTAAGTAAACTTTTCAAATTTTAGGGCCTGATGCTGTATATATATATATATATATATATAAATTAGCCAACCAAAATTAATGAGACACCATAAATCATGTTCATTAGAAGTATACTATTTACATAATCTGTTTTGAGATGTTGCAGATAACAGACCTGACTGAGATTCCCTGTTTGGTAGCTAGCTCTTGTCCCACAAATCCATATTTTTAGACTCCTGTTAATTTAAGTATCAAAAATGACTCGATGAAAATGTCCTATTTAAGGCGAAAACTTTTAGGCCATAAAAAGTTAATTAATTGTTTCTCAAGTGGCGCCGCATCCTCGATTTCTCTCCCGCTGGGCACTTTTTTTTCACTTTTTGAAAAAAAAAAAAAAAAATCCGCCGCATCCCTGGCATACTGTCCGCTCCCATTCTTTTTATTGCATGTGTAAATGTGCTTGTAAACTGTGTTTATTCGTTGTAATGTCTATTCGTTTCCCAAAAATGGTGTTTTACTATGTTTGTGAAAAAGAAAAATGCTTTAATACGTACAGAGATGTCATCGCCATGATCGTATCGATCACAAAATAGTTTACAACCGGCAGTTGCGCGAACTCGTTCCAGTTTCAAACCAAACTGCGCATATACAAAAATCAGACCTGAATATAAGCGGAAGCGGATTGCCGTATGTTTTTATTATGTAAATTTCGCTTCTCCGTTATCGTAATTTTATAAATAGCGAATAGTATATTTATCATAACATTATTTATTAAAATCTTCGTCATAAATTGTGCACATTTCAACACGAAAGGCTGTAAATTAAAGAAATATTTTCATCCTAGTCTCCGGTTCCAGCGTCGGTTATGCTTTTCATTATGCTCTTTGCCTAGTTTAAACAATTCATCGGAAATGGGTCCAATGAAATGAAATTTGTGATTGTATTTTTACCGCATTTTTTATCCGTTTTCACAATGCTGGTTTCAGCATACATTGCTGAATGTCGAGAACGTGGGGCGGTTAACATGCTGAAGGACTGGACAATTATACAGGTTAGCCCAAGTGCCACCGTGATCGAGGTCCTGAACGAGGTGACCGGTATCACCCGATGCCCAGATTTCGACGACGCGATATCGTGTACAATTGGAAAATCTAAGCAGGACGGAGATTCCATCCCACTTCAGGCCACAATCGGAGAAGCAGTTGATATGGTCTTCCCGGCTTGTAAAAAAAAAAAAAAAAAAGATAAAAAACCGCCCGCATCCTTCCTTGAAAAAAAATTAAAAAATTTTAAAAAAAACGCCCGCCCGCTCCTGAAAAAAAAAAACCCCCCCACTTGAGAAACAATTAATTAATTTTTTATGGCCTTAGACATGCCTTTTTTTATTGAATTACTATATTTGGAAGTGCATAACCTTCAACTCCTTTTCACACCCATCTGTCAATAGTTTCAAGAAGACCATATGCCATTTTTATCACGACTTCTTTAAATGTAAATTTGTCCTAACCCTTGTTGTTGGGTTATTAACTGCCATTCACATGTCGGTGACGATGAACCAGATGGACCAGATTTATGTACAGCTTGTATCCTGGACAACTGCATACGAGGTCTTGCAGTTTGACAGGGCTGATCAGTGCTTTTCAGGGGGTCTAGTCTACCTGGTAAAAAGAAAGTCATGATAATCCGTTTCATTTGAAACCAACCCCACTGAGACTGTGAAAAAGTCAGCCCTGTTAATAGCCAATACCAGACCTAACGTATCCGCCTGATGTGAATTCCAGAATGCAAGGCCAGAGACCTGCCATTGCTCTTTATATCTTTACATCTTCGCTACATATTGTATTTGTTCTATTGTATTATTATTAAGTTTGTAATAGGGAGCGAGGTTGCGTTTTACCCAGACCTGTGGATGTCCATGAATAATCACCACTGATCATGTTTAAGTTCCAGATTTTGTGGGGCCTCGTTTGATAGGGTGACTCAAACACTCTGACAGAGAATTGCAGCTAGTTTCCCAACTTCACCTACCTTCAAGTTTCATAAAGAACAGTTGAAGGATGTGTATGTAAGTTGTTTGTGTATTGTGTTGCAGGTAAACGAAGATACAACATTAAGTTATGGAAAACCTTCACAGACTGTTTCAACTGCTTACCTATAGCAGCCATTATCGATGAAAAGATCTTCTGTTGTCATGGAGGTATGTGCTTCATTAACTTGTCTGTTAACTGTTCTATCAAAGAAAAGGCCAAGAACATAACCAGAGCAATAATTCCATGAATTCTCGAGTTGAGACTACTTATTCATGTGGGTGAGGAGACTATCAAAAGCAACTCTTTACAGAATGAGGACCATTGTCTTATGTTGGAGTAAGTATCAACTGGTTTCTTTGAACCCCTTCATTGCTAGAAAACACTTTGACAAAACCATGATGGTCGACATCAATATAGCCAGTTCATCGTTAATTAGGCAGTCCTGATTTGAGTTTTAATCACAAGATCATGTTAGGCTAGCATGATTGTCCTGATCGAATATGGTACTCAAAACTTTTCATTCTAAGGTACAGTAATTACCCTATCGAAAATCAATCACTCACGAATTTTGGAGAAAAATAGGATCGCAAGTTGTAATAATTCAATCACCCCAAATTTTCAGTAGATCCTGTTTGTAAAATAAAGAAGTTCACACTCGGGCTAAATGTGCTCTTGTTGACGCGTGTCAGACTGGTAGTGGAAATACAGTGATGGACGGTACTAGTAAGACCATATCTATGTCTAGACCTATCACGGACTAATCATATAAACTTGCAACTGTTTATTTGAAGTCTGAAACTTCTAATCTAGGAAAGGATTTTGAGGCCCGTCGCACATGGCTGCACCATTTTGTATAAAGGGACACTAATCTGTTTTGTTTGTTGACTGTCCGACGAATTGTTTGAAGGATAAAGTGGGGATAATTCAGCTCAAAATAATCAAATATTCACTCCCAATTAGCTGAATTATATTTAAGGGGAGACGTCTTAAAAGTGTGATTTCATCTCACTATAGTTCTAACCCCTCTATGATCATTTTGCACAGAAGTAGGTGTGAAGGAAAGACGATTTCGTGCAAAGTTTCAGGCTCCTTGAATAAGCAGAACTAACTCTAGAGATGGATCTCTGTTTTTACCCCTCTGCAATTTTGGCCTCGGGGTATTGTCGTCGCCATGTACGTCCGTCCGTTACCCCATTTTAGCCAAAACCGCTTGAGACACAACAACCAAGTTTTGAACACTTATCTAGTGCTAAGTCCGATGCCTTTCGAAAGTGGCATCCTGCGGCCCATATTTTACAGAGTTATGCCCCATATTAATTTATATTTCTGTTCTATATGCTTGAATGTAACCAACTTTATCTGCAGACCTGTGTTCGATATAGCTACTATATTTTGGAAACTTATTTATATTGTTGTATTCACAAAAAATTACTCGCTCGTTTTCTGGTGCAGTTATCTCGGATTTTGTGATGTATGCTGGAGTGTAATCAGTTATATATAATTAACTGTGTTTGGTACAGCTACCAGATTATGAGGAAACCTTTTCATCCAGTTGTAGTCCAGATGCCTACAAAACAATTAGTTGTCTCGGCTCATATTTTATGGAGTAATGCCCCTTTCGGATGTAATCTCCGATTTTGTGATCTGTCGAATGGACAAGTTATATCTGCAGATCCGTGTTCGGTACAGCTTCTAAATTTTGGAAACTTATTTATCTAATTGTATTCCAGAAGCGTACAAAAAAATCGTCTCGGCCTCACTTTATGGAGTATGCCCCTTTTTGGATGTAATAATCTTGGATATGCTTGAATGTAACCAGTTATATCTGAAGAACTGTGCTCAATACAGCTACCTAATTTTGGAAACGTATTTATCTACTTGTATTCTACAAGGCTACAAAAAATAATTCGTCTCGGCCCTTATTTTACAGAGTTATGACCCTTTTTTTGTGTATTAATCTAAATATGATTTTGTGATATATATTCTTGAATGTAGCTGTTATTTATGCAGAATTGATGATATTCTCTAAAAAGGACAGTTGTGGATGATAAGTATAGCCACAATATGTTGCACATTTTCGGCAGATTTCTCAATTGCCTGGAGAAGCCAAGGGGTTTTGTGAGTCTCGCCTTCATGTTTAAAGTGATCGTAAACCCTCAAGTATAGTTTCGATCAAATGAAAGACCATTGCGAACAGTGTTGGAAAGTATTTATGGTCATTTTTTTACGATTTTATTACACAGAGTAAACTGCAAATAAAGCATGGTATTCTATGGTGGTCTGTTGCAATCATATTTAGGTCCAGTAACGTCACGTACTGCCTTAATACATATATTTCAAACTGTGTACATGCACTTTCCAATGCTTGAATCAAGCGTAAGGTGTGTATACTTTGAGTTTCAACACAGACTCACTGTTCCAGTGTGCATGTTTCACCAAAATCGGGGAGATGGTAACTCATAAGTGTCAAGTCAATTTGAATCTTGCATTTAATTTCCCAGAGTTTGGTGAAACATGCACACTGGAACAATGAGTATGTGTTGAAACTCAAAGTATACACATCTTAAGCTTGAATCAAGCATTGGAAGTGCATACACAGTTTGAAATATATGTATTAAGGCAGTGTGACATCACTGAACCTAAATATGATTGCAACAGACCACCATAGAATACCATGCTTTATTTGCAGTTTACTCGGTGTAATAAAATCGTAAAAAATTACAATAAATATTTTTCCACACTGTTTGTAATGGTCTTTCATTTGATGGAAACTTTACTTGAGGGTTTATGATCACTTTAATAAATGTACTGCATATTCTAAAATTAATAAATGTACTGCATGTTATAATACATGTGATTCTCTTGAAGCAGATATAATCATTTGCACGGACATCGGTGTTCCAAGTCAGATCAACTGGTTGATAACCAACTTACTAACCGGTTGATCTGACCAGGAACACCTGAGCACATGCAAATCCCATTGCAAGACCGGTGATTCCAAAAAAAGAATAGCTCGTGCGAGACAATAGAACCAGTGTGTAACTTTTACTGCTCGCTAATAAACCTGATAGTATGCTTACTGGATCAGCTTGGACTTGCAGCTAAAGGTATTGGCTATTTGACACATTGACACATTGCAGCAGTGGTACCAGTGATATGGAAATGTACTTTGTTTCAAAAACAGACAGTGAGTGATTTCTGTCTGAGCTGCTTTGGCCTGAACCAAACCAGTGGCGAGTGATAATAGAAACTGCTTCAATACATCCAAATAGATCAGGACCCTCGGACAGTTGATGTAGTTACATGTAGTTAGTGTACCGTACTAAAATTGAATGGGATGTAAATGAATTTGAAAGTGGTCTGCAGTATGTTTGTTGGGTAACCCATCAAAGCTAAAGTCTAATATGTGATTTGGGGTATGTTGTAGGGTTGAGCCCTGACTTGCAGTCCATGGAGCAGATAAGACGAATAATGAGGCCAACGGACGTCCCCGATCAAGGACTTTTATGTGATCTCCTGTGGTCTGACCCAGACAAAGAAACCATGGGATGGGGAGAGAATGACAGAGGGGTATCTTTTACATTCGGGGCTGAAATCGTAGCCAAGTTCCTTCACAAGCATGACTTGGATCTTATATGTAGAGCTCATCAGGTAAGATTTTCTCACCATTGAACCACTTGCCTATTGCTGCTGTATGTATACAGTATTTGTCCGCCTGAAGGCTGTAGGGAGACTAGAGTATTGGGGTCCATTCATTCGTCCACCTGACTATCTTTTCTTGACAATAACTTCTGAAAAACTGAACGGAATCTTTTCAAATTTTGCATGTGGGTATCTCGCCTCGATCACATTTGGGATTGTTTTTCATGCCAATCCACTTACAGGTGGCGCCACCTGTAGGCCAAGTTAAAATTTCATTTTTTTGAAAACAGAAGGGATTCTTTCCAAATTTGGTATGTCAGTACTTTGCCTCAAATCTCGATTGGGATTGTTTTCACGTCGATCAATTTATAGGTGATGGGGCTTCAGATTGCCCTAATTTGGGCACACCCTCGCTCTATTCGGCATGGTAAATAGTATAACCCTAATTTGGGCACACCCTCGCTCTATTCGGCCTGGTAAATAGTATATAGGCAAGGAAAACTGCCCAAAATAGTGAAAACATTCAAATTCTGACAGAATAGGTAGGCTTTGACTCGAGTATGACACTTAATGCCATCCCTAAAAATATGTGTTGGGCGTGACCCCCCCCCCCAAACAAAAACCTGCCGATCCAAAAGCTTTTATTGGCCATCTGTCACCATAAATGTTTTTTTCTTCTTCAAACAGCCATGTTGTTGTTGTCATCGTTAAATCACGTAGGTCGTGAATTTGCCCACCAGAGTTACGTCGCCTGTCCACACCAGGGGTGGAATTTGTTCATTCAGAGAAATTTATTCAATATTTCATGATAATACAAGTCGCATAACTGACCTGTAATCAGATATAACTCCGCGATATCCTTTCATCTTGCTGATCTTTGGACTGTGGCTGTCTTCACATGTTTTTATGACGGATCTGCGCAAACTAGTTCTCGGAAACCTTCGCTCATTCATTTTTTTGGAAGCCTCGAATGCTCTCTGTAATGGTTCCCGACTGGCGCCAGGTGGTGTGAGTGTATTCTCCGATCGGCTGCTGGCGCAATGCCACTTACGTTATACTCAATAGGCGAACACAGTCTATATGAAGGAATTGAATGCTAACATGCATGACATGCGGCCCTCCGACGGAAAGTACACGAGGATGAAAATGAAAATCTGGGATGGTTGGATATCATTTAGCAGATGAATTTGATTAGGATTAGTTCAAAATTAAAATGACACAATTTTCCCTAAGACAGCCCATCAGGCAAAGTAGAATCCAGCGGTAGGGTTAGGGGTTAGGTAGGAAATTTAAGAAAATGAAAATGGATAGTTTTCTCAGTGATGTCAAAAAAACACATCTCGCCGATCTGCCTGTATGAGACCTGAACAACAGCAAAAATGCGGTTGAAAACTTTACGTTGAGAACACACATTCAAGTCAGTTTATTTGAGGTCAAGCATTTTAACTTCAACGGCACTGCACTTCTTGTTTTATGTCTTTGGCTCTCGAATTTTTGATGGTGATCTAGATCTCTCTCTGTAAAAACCATCATGATATGAAATAAAAATATGTGGTACAAAAATGGGAGTTTCCTCTTTTTTTTATGGTTGCGTATCTGTTATAATTGGCAAACCGTCATAGAAAATAAAAAGTCTGAACTCCAGAATTACATCAACACTCATTTATTCATGGTAATTACAATAGAAATGAAGAACCACCCACATCTTCACCCAAAGAAAAAATCAATATACAGTAATCCGCGGTGATCTTGAACACTTCGAGGTTTTTTTAAAAAAAATAGTATAATTATTTTTTGAGAAGGTTAGGTATTATAATCTTAAAATCCCTCCTGGTGTCTGATCTTTCAGATGCAGAAGATTGGTGATCATCGGATCAGAGCTTGGTACTAATTGTCCCTGCCACGAAGTGGTGGGAGGACTTGGAAATGCTAGCCATCCGTCCGTCCCACATCTTGTGAACGCGATATCTCGAGAATTCGACCAATCGACTTCAAACTTGAGAAGGTGCTTCACATCAGTTAGACGGCCATTGGTATTGATTTTCACTGAGGTACATAATCCAAGATGGCTGCCATTGACCATATTGGATTCCGTCCGTCCTGCATCTTGTGAATGCGTTGTTTTGAGAACAATTTGATCAATCAACTTCAAACTCGAAGGTGCTTCACATCAGTTAGATGGCCATTGGTATTGATTTTCACCGAGGTACGTAATCCAAGATGGCTGCCATTGACCATCTTTCCAAGATGGCTGCCATTTACCATCTTGGATTCCGTCCGTCCCGCATCTTGTGAACGCGGTATCGTGAGAAGAATTCGTCCGATTGACTTGAAACTTGTAGGAGGTGCTTCACATCAGTTAGACGACCATTGGTATTGATTTTCATTGAGGTAATCAGGGCCTGATCTAGACTTTTAGTTTGGGCACCTTACCTGGCGCAGAGTGTGATAAGTTATAGTGAAATAGGCCGCGATGTGGGACTGTCGAAGCCCTTTTTTATACGCCCGTCAAATTTGACGGGACGTATTATGGTATGGCGTCGTCCGTCCGTCCGTCCGTCCGTCCGTTAACTTTTTCTCGTCAACGCAACTCGTCCTAGAGTGGATTCTTTTGATATTTGGTCCACGTGATCGGTACCATGTGTAGATGTGCATGAACATTTTTCGGCCCGATTCGACGTTTTCTTGAGTTACTCCCCTTGATTTTGGTCTGAAATCCTTGTATTTGGCACCTACTGTCTTCGTCAACGCAACTCGTCCCAGAGTTTTCAATGGATTCTTCTGAAATTTGGTACACATGATCAGCACCATGTGTAAATGTGCGCGAACTTTTTTCGGCCCGATTCGACGTTTTCTTGAGTTACTCCCCTTGATTTTGGTCTGAAATCCTTGTATTTTGCACCTACTGTCTTCGTCAACGCAACTCATACCAGAGTTTTCAATGGATTCTTCTGAAATTTGGTACACATGATCGGCACCATGTGTAAATGTGCGCGGAACTTTTTTCGGCCCGATTCAACGTTTTCTTGAGTTGCTCCCCTTGATTTTGGTCTGAAATCCTTGTATTTTGCACCTACTGTCTTCGTCAACGCAACTCGTCCCAGAGTTTTCAATGGATTCTTCTGAAATTTGGTACACATGATCGGTACCATGTGTAGATGTGCATGAACTTTTTTTGGTCCGATTCGATGTTTTCTTGAGTTACTCCCCTTGATTTTGGTATGAAATCCTTGTATTTGGCACCTACTGTCTTCGTCAACGCAACTCGTCCCAGAGTTTTCAATGGATTCTTCTGAAATTTGGTACACATGATCGGTACCATGTGTAGATGTGCATGAACTTTTTTCGGTCCGATTCGATGTTTTCTTGAGTTACTCCCCTTGATTTTGGTCTGAAATCCTTGTATTTGGCATCTACTGTCTTCATCAACGCAACTCGTCCCAGAGTTTTCAATGGATTCTTCTGAAATTCGGTACACATGATCGGTGTCATGTTTTTTCGACCCGATTCAACATTTTCTTGAGTTACTCCCCTTGATTTTAGTCTGAAATCCTTGTATTTAGCACCTACTCAGCTACTGTCTTCGTCGTGAATGCAACTCGTCCCAGAGTTTTCAAATGGATTCTTCCGAAATTTGGTACACATGATCAGTATCATGTGTAGATGCGCATGAACTTTTTTCGAACCAATTTGACTTTTTCTTGAGTTACCCCCCTTGATTTTAGCCTGGAATCCTTTTATTTGGCACCTACAGTCCTGAACGAAACTCATCCGAGGGGTTTCATTGCATTCTTTTGAAAATTAGGTACACATGATTGGTGCCAAGTGCACATGTGCACACACTTCTTTCGAGTTGAAAAGTTACTCCCCATGATTTTGGTCTGAAATCTTTTATTTGCCACCTACTGTCCTCGTGAACACAACTCGTCTCAGACTTTTCTATGGATTCTTTGAAATTTGGTACATATGATCGGTACCATGTGTACATTGTAGATGTGCACAAACTGTTTTGAGCTGATTTGATGTTTTCTTCAGATACTCCTCTTGATTTTAGTCTGAAATACTTGGCACCTACTGCTAGTTTGGCCCCATTCATCAGGCTGATGAGCTTACTTTTGCAGCTTATAGTAACACAAATCTTGTTTTAAAGTTACTGATGTATACCTCCCCCCACCCCCTCTCCTCGATCTGACTTCCAAACCTGCCTACACCACTTATACAACAATGATGGCTCACACATGTACAGTATTATGACAAATGCAACAATACGAACAACATACAGTCCAGGAAGGTTCATTTGTATGGTTAACCTTTGTCTATAACAACATTCAGGAGATAAAAATGTTGTTTATCGACTGTATTTTTTACGGGCGTATTTTGGGTTCAATTGAACTCTTGTTTACTAATTTATCTTGAAGATTTGGCGAAAACACATAAATAAATTATCTGACAAAAAAATCGAACAAAAATACCTCATTAAACATTAGGTCAATGTGACGTGATCGAAGTGTCCAGTTTCATTATTTTTGTTATTTAAGTTGTTTTCACATTTCTTGCTACAGCTTGACTCAAGGCCACAGTGTGGTAATTTTGAGCCCCCCTAGCTCAAGGGGTAAAGAGCATATCAGGAAGAACTTTTTGTCCCTTTTTCAAATTATACGGTAATACATTTTTCACTATGGACTCGATGCCTCTGTTCGTGTTCGTCATTTCACTCGACAGTGATCGTTGCATGGACAGCCCGTGCGATAGGAGTCGATTTGATCGATCACGTGTTTAGGTTTGCAATTTGAACAAACCAGTGTTTACCGCGCGTTTTCTCGCGCCGACGTGTTTCGAGTCATAATTTTAGAGAAGATGGCGGGCACGGACGTGTTTCTGTCTTCGCTCCTGACTGGATTTCACTCTAAATAAATAGTACAGACCCTACAGACACGGGATTACTGCATAATATCATTGTATGGGACCCAGACTTAACATACAGGCTGGTTTTAGTGGATGTGCTTGCAGGTAGGTTGGAAAAATTGCATGTTTATTTCAACGCTGGCGATAGGCCACTGGATCGCTCTGTGCCTGTCATCTCGGCATCAGCAGAGCAGGGCGCGAAATGTTCGGGTGTCCACCTGTCGATGACAGGTAGTATTTATGTGCGACAGGTAAAAAAAATAAATGACTGTCGCATGCGACAGGTGAAACATTGCAGGGATTCATAGGCGTTGATCTTTACTAACGCCCGAAGCAAGAAAAACTTCTTGTTGTTGTTAAACGATGTCTCAACTTCTGCTGAGAGCATGCCATGCTTTAGAGCTAAAAATAAATTTAGCCTCGTTATGCTTCGGCAAGCGCCGACGTTCGATCAGACCTCAACGCTCCAGATTTGCTTACACTGTTGGAGAGACCATTGGAGATCGGCAGCCGCCGAGGTATATTTCAAGTCACGGATATTCTTCAGATCAAAGGTCACAGTGAACAGATCGGGAACCCACGCTCAGATGTCAGACAAACGAGTAAAAGAAGGTTATCGACGGATGTCTGTCAAACTACGCATTGCGGCAGAAAAACTGACTTAGGAAAATGTGCTCAAGTTTACTGAAACAAATTCCATTCGGTCTACTGCTAAAGAATTCCAATGTTACCATATCATTAAGTTTTTTTTTTTAAACATTACAAATGTGAAGCTGATCTAGAGAATGTATTCTAATAGCCTGACAGGGGCGACACTAACCAGACATGAGGTTGGTTGTGTTGTGCTTCTCAATCACCGTACGTTCACTGGTATATTCCATGAACATAAAATGCTAATAACTTTATACATATCTGTACTTCCGTCATCGTGCCTCATAGTGACATTTCAAAAAACAAATTAGAAATGAAAATGAATGGTAGGCTACTGGGGAAAGCTAGATTGTGCGGGGGTTTTTTGGGTTTTTTTTGGCAATAGGTTTAACTATTTATCATTTGACCAGGGAGAGTAATTATTTATCATTTGCCTAGCAATTATCAAAACTAATTAATGAATTACTTGTCATTCTGTGTTCTTACTACATGAGGTAATAAAAACATTTTAAAACTCAAGAAATCAGAAATTTGGTGAGTGGGTATCAAAACATTCCGGTGCGTTCATCGTTTAAACATAATTCGATCAGCATATAGAAATTTTGACAAAATTGTGTACAAGTAAGTTTTGGGTGGGACAGGTAGAAAAAAAACTTACCTGTCACATGTGACAGGTGGACTGAAAAAAACATTTCATGCCCTGGCAGAGTGAACAGGCACCTGGGTCTACTAGAAGGCATAATGCCTATAACGCCCACCTTGTCGCACTCTCTCGAGGTAGATACTGTATGGGGGGGGAGCTAAAATCTGTCTCGTACTGTATGCACTGTGTATGTTTTCCAAATGTTGTTTTGAACATGTTCACACTGGTTGCATTTACTGCCTCAGCTGGTAGCGAATTCCAGAAGTTGACGACTCGAACAGCAAATACATTTTGTTTCATTTTTAATCTCGACTGAGGCTTGAGGATCTTCTTATCGTGTCCTCGAGTATTACTACTGTCTCTCATTACAAACAGCGTGGTGGGATCAATATCATCCAAACCATTTAGGATCTTGTAGACCTGTATCATATCTGCTCGTAACCGTCGGTAGCATAATGATGGAAGATTTAGAACACGTAGACGATCCTCGTATGACAGGTTAGACATACCCATTATGATCTTAGTTACTCTGTGTTGGACTCGTTCCACTTTCCGCATATCACGGACGAGACTAGGATGCCAAACCACATTTGCGTATTCAAGGTGTGGGCGAACCAGTGTTTTATACAGTGGGATAATGACTATCTTGTTACGACTTGCGAAGGTTTTCTTAATCAATCCTGCCAGTCTATTCGCCTTATTGCTCACTAAATCTGTGTGGATGGAGAATTTCAAAGTTTCATCGAATGTTACTCCTAAATCCTTTTCTTCATGCACCACACTTAATGTTGTCGAGATACCTGCATGCGTCATAGAATACTCTTATCTACAATGTTGTAATTACGTAACCGTTTTGCGAAACCAATTGGTTACGTAAAAATAGCCGAACAATAGGTTACGCAAGCCAAATTTACCAATTTTCGAGGCCTGTTCTCTGAT